>JAGDQP010037188.1:0-11614 GCA_022664845.1 Lepisma saccharinum | reverse complement strand
CCCCGGTATTGTAGCGTTCGTGTGGTGGTTGTGTGCGTCAATGAGACTACAACACCCAGTCTGAACTATATAGTTGCCAAGTTCAGTTGTTTTCGCAACTGCGGTTTATTATTCGAGAAATGGTTGCGATCAGCGGTTTCAAACTCGACAGGAGAAGCATGGAACGCAATTATCTGATAAACTTAATTTTACCCGAATTGCCAAAACTGTACATAATAACCGGTACCGTTACGTTAGTTCTAGGATAATGTAAACGATGTGCTTATGGTAAATAGTTGTTGAACATTAATATCAAAGAATGTCCTGAATGTGGCTGTACAACATGCGGTTAGAATAGATAAAGAGAGAAGGTCAACCTTTTATCTCCTCGCATTTCTTGCTCATCCTTTTCTCTATTAGAAAAGAAAAGAGATACGAAAAAAAAATCCCTCTCGAGAAGCAGAAGAAATGGGAAATCCAAGCTTGGATATACATTTTTCTTTATCTCCTTCTGAAAGGGACTCACCAACTGTGATTCCACGAGCAGAAGGGGAAAAAAAAGGGATAAAATAAAAAAAAATAGAAGCAAAATAAAGGCACTACCTTTACAAAGAAGTTGCCTCAAAGGAACTCCGGGAGCGAGTTGTTAAAGTCGAATGTTATAGAACTAGGTAAAGCAAAGAAGAGGAAAGGGAATTTTGCTTGCTGGGGGTGGGAGGAGAAGGTAAGTTAGGAAACTATTGGATGGGATATGAACATGTTTCAGCTCTGTTTTATATATATATATATATTTTGCTTCTAATATTTCTTTTCAGCTTTCTCTCATATGCCTACAGAAAGATGCACATAAAGGACTGTGAGGACGAAAAAAAGGAAGAAGAAGTAGCGAAAGAAAATCATACTCGCATATAGGAAGAACAAATTTCGTTAGTGCGGGAGGTAGAGAAATATAAGCAAGAGACCTTTTGATGCTGAAACAGATTCAGTATATAAGTTCACTGCCCCAACCCCCTGATCTTTTAAAGCTTGTTTATGTTTCAAATTTCTTTCTTTCTCTCTGCCGCAGGGTTGCGTTTCAGTCGGGAGAAAAAAAAGAGCACAAACTTTTTCTTTTTTTCTCGTCAGGAGTTGAGGAGAGAGGAGGAAATCATTTGAAAGAACACGGAAGACTTTTTTAAAAAAATATTCTTCTGTGTTGCATATGGTTCAGGATAAATGATGCTTTCAGTGTGGCAGAGAGAATCACATATGCTTTTACTGCAAGAAAACCTGATGAAAGGTCATAATGGTGACGAAAAAAAATACCGTCTTTCCACATTTCAACAATTTTCTTTATTAAGTCCACTTAACTTAGTTTTCATGGTTTGTCCTCGATGTCTCCGGTGCATAATTGAACCAGAGTCACGTTTGGTGACCTGAACATAGGTGACTCGATTGGAATAGCGACCTGACTACGTCAATCGACGATTAATTACACCCCCACACATTTTTGTTCTTTCCTGAAATGTGAGAATATTTGGGATCACCAAACATGCACGCATATCCTCCAGTGTCGTAATATCCTTCAGCGCATATCTGTTGAGTATCGTGATCCTCGCTTGATTCAACATCCGCTAGGCAGTCGGTGTTTAGTGTCGTGGTTCTTCCTCGTCAGAGCTCTATTCGGGGAAAATGACAGAACAACAATAACAATAATGCATCAAGATATTCTAGAAAGTAGAGTTGGAGATAGCCAAGCATAAACAATACGCAAAACTCAACAAGATTTTGGCGACGATCCTTGTAACCTCTCATAGAAATACTCACTGTATCAGGACTGGAAAAACATAAATAAAAAACACTTTCAACTGAGAAAAACAAGATGCCCACAATGGCAGTGTATGGAACTAAGAAACAACGGTTTTCCGCTAATGAAAATATACATGAAATAACTTTTCAAAGCCTGGCTTCAATTATAACAATTTTACTACACAAGTATCCAAGGAGGTGATTACAAATCCCAAGAATGATGAAAATTAGGTAAAAAGTTTCTAACAACATTCAACAACTTGTAGGTCTGGTATAACATATTTTCTTTAAAAAATAGAGTCAATCAAATGAACCAAAATTTAAACAATTTAAATTCAGTATCGATTACTCGTATCAGATCCCAAAAACAGGTATTTTAAAATTTCAAAAATACTTAACAACTTTCGAAATTGCTTATTCATTATTTAGTATACAAACCAAAATAATACTCTAATCCAAACCCCCACAAGGTAAACAATCTCCTTTAAAAAACGGTGAGGGGGGTATTTAAATTTTTCAAAAGACCTACAGTTTATTAATGAAATTTGAAATTAATTGGTAGATTATGTCGGTGTTTTTCTTGACAATCAATTAGATTAATCTGGTATAAACAAATCTCAAAATCGGATCAAGGTGTTTTTAATTCCCGGACAGGAAATTACTCTTCCCGAATTTTACAGTACTTACGCTCCAACTAAGAAAGAATGTCCTACAAAAATTATAAGAGATTTATTTTCAATTTAATTCTTTATTAAGATACTACCGATCTAGAGAAATAACAATTTCAATCCGCAAATTATTCCAATATTTTAAATCAAAGTAATCAATTAATCCCGAATAGTTCAATCACACTCACCATGTGCTCAGTTTACGTCCGGTAAATTCAAAATCCAACTAGATAGATTGAATCCACTCAACAGGTTCAAAAAATGAAAAAATAATTCGTAGCACCTACGAAAGTCTAATCTGACTCCGCACTCTCACACTATGTGCTAATTTAACTTCCGATAAAATTAAATTACAAAGACCTAGATTTAATTCATTTATAGACTCGTAATCAAAATAATAATTCACAGTCCCTAAAGATATCTCATCCGACACTGCACTCTCACACCATGTGCTCATTCCAGAAGATTCTACCCGAGTAGATAAACAAAATCCAAGAATTAATCCTTAAACTCAGCACAAATGCACAACGACCTCCTATTATACTTCGCTCGCAAAACTAAATTACACTTCTCAATTATCGTGAACTCGAATCAAATGTAACCTGACTTTTAGAATCATTAATAAAATTAATATCCTCATAATTAAGACTAAATCGTAGAATTGTAGAATGAAGAAAGTGGGAGGAAACGCGAAAGCCCCTGACAAAACCAACGCATACGTGTTTGTCAACCAAAACGCCCACATGGCATGAGGTGGGATCGAACTGACGAACCCAAGCAGCAGAGGGGATCGCTCTAGCATTTTTTTAAAACTTTGTTCGCCCTAAGCGGGCCTTTCCTTATTCAATCTGTCAATCCTTTCAACTTTACCTTACTTATTTACCTAACTACTGAAAGCACAGTTAAAATCATATCCATGCCCGAGGCGGGATTCGAACCCGCGATCTTTGAGTCGCCAGACTACCGCACTAGCAAGCACGACCACCAGGATCGGCATATCAATGAGCCACCCCGGCCCGCAGATATAAGTGGAGACAGACATAATCTGCTAAGCTTAGGTTATAGCTGGACGCCCAGCCTATCTAGAGAAAGTTCTGTAAGTAAAATAAAATACTATTTATTATACACATGAATGGATTATTATCCTTTAGTGTCTTTTACTTACTTTTAGGATTCGCTAAAACAGCAATTTAATCGTTTTTACGAAGTGTCCAATAAACATCACGTGGAATTGTTCTCACCCATTTTGAACAAATGTGGAAACATTAAATTGGTACAGATGTTTCCTCCTAATTTCTTCATTCCATTAGTTCATCCATCCAAAGTTGCCTAAAGGACTTAAAATTAAATTAAAATTTTAAGAGAACTTTCTTAGTTCCACTGCCTAACTAGAAAAACAAGCAGTAAGTTCAGTGGTGGACTAGTTCGTGCCTGGCAGCGATAATATTGTGTTCGAAGAGTGCAAGCCTTAGTCTTTGGTAGTGTGTTTAGTGACTTTTGTGTGGTTTTGTGTTTAGTGACTGTTGTGAGTAGATAATAATTTACATTGTTATTCATTTATTTTCATTATTTATAAACACAGTTTTAATAGTTCGTGAAAAATGAGCTTTCGCCTCGTCATTTGGATGGTAACTCTCCTGGACCGAATACACTATCTGGCCCTATAGGAAAGAAACTATGATCAAAGCTGTGAAGAGTTGCCTATAGTTTCATTCCAAGCAATCGAGGTAAATGGCTCGACGAACTTGACCAAGTAGATAATCGAATCAACATTATCTATGCCGGGCAGCCTCCATTGGAAGGTGTTAGACGGATCTCATTAACACAAGGTCAGGACCAATAGTGTTATCTCGTTGGTTAACTACCGCGTCCAGAATACTTCGTGCGAACATCACTACACGTCTAGTCTAGCAGAGGAATCATTATGTTGTCAGCCGATATGACATTAAGGTATATCTATCAATCCTACCAGATACCCTAAAAATATTGTTTATTCAATGTCCCTGTTTGAGTCCTTGATCATCGACAATAGAATATTTTCTAGAACATCCTTAAATGTTCTATTATCGTTGATCAAGGACTCAAACAGGAATATTCGGATCCAAAAGCATCATCAGAAGGAAAGTGACACGTTCATTGCACCTAACCTCAACTTCAGATCCTGTAATTACTATGAAATCGTTGATTTCCTGTCAACTGACGTCACAGAACCACCACTGAGAAAATTTCTAATAATTGAGCCGAATGCGCTAGCAAACGTCTATGTGACATTTTTGTGTAAGTGGAGTTATCTACGAGACAAAGGTTTCTGTTGTGTCCTTGATATGTATTTGCACTTGGTTTCAGCATATTGCAACAAATAGCCTCGGTATTCAGAAGTTGCTGGAGGGAAATGCACTACAAAAACCGTGGAACAAGAGTCTATGTTACATGCTCTTCCCATGAGTGAGGGCACGCTTAAACATAAAAGTCTACGTTACATCATACCGTGTCACCCCACATCACGCACTACGCACTAGATTCAACTGGCTTGCCGTTTTTCTCAATACCCGCGAAATGTAACAGACACGTTTGTTCGCAGATACGCCTCAATTTAACAAATCGAAGAAAATATCAAGAAAGCTTCACCCTTTGGTGAAGACATTACAACTTTTCCTTGCCACAATCAAGCTGTGGAGAGATTGATGAAAGGTGTCTATAGGAGGCTTTTCGAACAGTGTATGGGGCCGAATCAAGAGACCAATATATACAAGCAAAGCCAGCACCGCGAAATGAAATACCAAGATTTTCTTTCAAACATGATTATGATTTTTTTAAAGGTGAGGCTGTCATGACATAGATGACTGTTCACATTAGGTAAGTGGCAGTTTCGAACTTGATTTTCAGCCATCTTCTCGTGGTAAGTTTAGGGGTGTTTCGGATATTACGCGCCAAAATGAACAAATAACTGCAAAATTGCGAAGTCTATTTCATTACCATTTTTGATCATTGTTTTTATGTTTATAAATGAAAATAAATTCTTATTGCGCAAGAAATATTAACAAAATATCTAAAGCTCTCTATTATCTATCTATTAGCGCCGACATAAACCAACAAACAAAAACCGTGCTATGCTGGTTACCTATCATAAGCATTATAAATCAAATCCCCTTGCGCCAAAGAAAGGATTTGACCAAAAGGTTTCAAATGTTGTGAATAATCTATCTACTGTTGACCATAGGTAACTTTTCCGCATCACACTTAATCGAATTTCGGAAAATAGGAAATTGTGTTATGTGGGTTGCAAAGGCACGGCATATACAAAATTTCAGCCCCCATAAGGCAAAAGGGAGCTGACTTAAAAATCTCAAATTTTGTGAACAAACTACTATTGCTTATAGGCAACTACTGCGCACCCCCACTCAATCGAATTTTTATTTCTTAAACTTGGTAGTAGAATTATAGTCTTTGATAAAGAATGAGATGTGTTGTTTCAATATTTGATCTATGGAATTAGAAGTAGTACTTGTTCGATGGTAACAGTCTCTGGTGCTTGGCTTCTGCTAGAGCTGAACTTGGTCACTTTGCAGATACGGGCATCGAAGCGAGTCGTGATTGAGCGTCATGATTCAGCCAAGAGATAAAAAAAATATTATCTAGCCGACTTTTATACAAAATTCACTCTCCATGTTAGTAATGGAATAATAACACTGACCAATCACAGAGATTAATGCAAACTCAAATCAGAGCACACTTATCCACTTCAGCTTTCTTGTACCCTTCTCTCGCTAATTGACCTTCGGTCTTTCCAAAGTATAGGAATTCGCTTTGCTTAGATAACTTTGATACTTCACAGAACCACTCATTCCAGACAAAAATATGTAACTACATTTCCCAATATACAATCACTTGTTGGATTTCCATTCTGATTCTTTGAAAACTAAATCATGAATATTTTATTTAAGAATAAAATGACTTGCTTGTGCCTTGAAACTTACAAGCTAGAAAATATATTATTTATATAGTATTTGTACATTATTGAAACCAATACACACCTGACAGTACTGTCATGTTGGTTGTCTAACTATTAGACGTACAGTGAAACAATTCTCCTGGAGGAAATAGCATTTATTTCTTAAGACTCCATTATTGTACGTGATTGTACAAGCGTCGCCTGCTTGGTCACAATCTTGAACTGAACCTTCATTGCGATATGTCTGTGAAATGGACCGTTCTCCACTTTATATTTACTTATCCTTGTTTTTGACCCCTTTCAGAATATTGTGAGAAATTTTGTCAGTACGCTTCTGTTATGTTCTGTATACGTACGTTGCCCTACCACTAACGAGAGATTAGTATTTCTGCTGAAGACTACAAGTTTGATGCATTTGTTTTTAATTTTAGCCTTAGAAAGTCATTTATTCTTACTCCTTTCTTCCCGACCCTGTACAACTATTTTTTTTTACTTTGACGAAAAAAGAACGCTCTAAAAAAGAGGGTGAGAAGAGAGAGGGACCTATTTCTTTTTCTGTCATCTCTTTCTTTCTCCGTTTCATCCCCCACCCTTTAATTCTGTCTCCAACCCTTGAAGGCTTTATTTCGACTCGAGCAGTAAAATAAACAGACAATTTTCGAACGGTTCAAATTTCGCTCATCTGTGATTATTTCTCCTTTTTCTGTCGTCCGGGGGTCTGTTTTTCGTATCGTTAACTTTCAAAGGGGAAATGTATGCTCGCTGGCATGGCTCACTACACAGTAATACCTCATCAGAAAAATTGACTTCACGGCAGTCTAATTTCTCTCTCTCTCTCTCTCTCTCTGTCTTTAGGGACTGTTTAGCTCCCGACTTCCAAAGCTTTTGATGTAGGAGACAGCCCGTAGCTCCCTCCCCCATACACCAAAGCGCTCCAAGTCAAATAAATTGCTTTTTTTTTTACTGTAAAATAAAAGTAAGCAGGAATAAGAAAGAATAAATGAAACTAAGAAAGAAAAGAAACTAAAGAACTTTTTTTTTTAAGTATTCGCTTTCTTTCCCTTTTACCTTGTTTCTTTCCATGATTGTTTAAGCATGGTTGCCATCCCCTTGTTATAAAAATGTAAGAATATTTATTAAGTTTTCCCTCAGTAATTCTATGATTATTTCTTTTGATATTTATATGGGATTTTTATCCACAATATGTTTACAGGATATAATGGGATGAACGAAAGATATTTTATTTCCCCAGTTAGCTACGTATACAAGGAATGAAAGCTATCAATTTTCTTAAATAGGACAATTTAATTAATATCGTCATCAATATATCTGAAATCAAAATAATTATGGTCTTTCTTATTAATTTAAACCTTAATCGACGTAATTGAATGCATTTAAAACAATGTTCTATCCACGTTGACTTCTTTTTACCCCTTTAGGTCAAGCAGTATCTGAAAGTTACTTAACGAGTTGTATACAATAAAACAATCTGTTTGTGGCCTTATTTCATGCAAAAAGCTCCAAATGTTTATTTGTAACTTGATCCTGAGAGAAAGCTCACCCAGTTCCCGTGGTTCAGTCGGTAATGACGTAGGCTTTGTGTCGACAATGAGGAGCCACACAGGTTCAAGCCCCGCTGCCACCATCCTGACACAGTTTTTCAGGGCTTTCCTTAGTTTCACGTAACTAAGACCCTGGCCGCTACCTTCATCATCATAGGAAGAGTAATCGCCGAGTAACGTAATCCTACAGACGTGACGAACTTATTCCAAAGTTGCAGGTTCAGCATAGGAAAGATAAATATATTGAGTGGGAGAAAGAATGGAAAAAGTAGCTTTTGTTTAAGGTTTCCTCTCAGTATTCACTTTGTGATACTGACCGGAGCATAAGAAAGGGGTGTAGTCGAGTCCTGGATATTTCGACTACGAGGCGTCCACGCTTCACCTAAATTGAGGTACTTTGGTAAGTTTCACAATGACTACAGTTTGTTTCAACTTGTGTTGTAATTTCCCACTCTTCAAACTACAACCTTAATGCTGAATCTGGAACAACATTAATATTAATTAAGGGCTCATGACCTACACAATTTTTCTATATAAGGCTCCTCAAGTTAAAAACTTTGTTTAGACAGATTATTCTGGACTTTCAAGATAAATATGAAGACAAATATATTTCTCAGCTCCCACTTGATATCACAACTCAAAACAAGCTGCAACACATAAAACCGAAAATTAAACCCTGACGATGGCCAATCGAGTTCCCCAAGAGACCCATCCAGGGGTTCTGGCAGGATTTTTATTGGAAGGGGTGTAAAGTCAAAATTGTGGGGTTGTAAGTAAAATTTTGTAGAATTTCTATCGCTTTTATTAACAGTAAAAAAAATCAGTTACGGATGTGTGTTCAATAATTTGGTGGATGACCCCCATCTGGTGGGTCTGGCAGAATTCCTTGATCCATCTCCTCTGATAAAGCATCTTATTTAATGTTGATACGTAAATTTTTGACGTCTGAGAGCGACAGCAAGCATGAGAGCAGGAAGGAGTTTGGAGTTTCGTGAGTGCAGAGTATGACAATATTAAGACAACTCAAATGTCTTCAAATGCATTCAAAGAAATCAATATGAAATTTACTAGTTGATATGGGCAGTACAGGCGCTGCATAGTCTATCACTTCAGTGTTGCCAACTTAACAATATTATTTTTTAAAGAGTCTGCCTCCAGTTGTATGCGTCAAAGTTCGTAACACTGCTTAGCATAAGAAATAAGGTTGTTCTCACTGATTCTAAATGTGTTAAAATATGACATATAGGCATTTCCAAGAAAATAATTTTATTTTGAGTTTGCAACATTGCATAAGTTGTAATATTATAATGACAGGCTATGAATACTGTCTCTGTCTCATTTTAAACAGTTCCTTGATTAGACATATTCAACGCCCTCTGAATGTATTACTACGATCACTAGAAATCCCATAAGGAAACAAATATTGCTTTACAGAAATTTGAAAAACTGTCAACACCTCATTTGTTTACCGAGTGCTGTACGTGACGGAATACCCTTCACCGGTTTGGTCTCTGTAGTATAGAATGTCAGTTCAAAATTTATGACAATCAATATACATTGGCATTTTGTAGTTTTTTAGACCTAAAATTCTTATATGACAACACTTAGGCTTTGTATCCATATTATTAAAACAGATGAATTCACTGAGAAGTCAAGGCCAAAGATAAAAACAGATAACACGTTAGAGTTTCAACACCATATCAGTGTCTTCCTTTTCCTCAGAGATGCATTTAGTGTGAGGAAGACGCTGATATCGTGTCGAAACTCTAACGTTTTATGTTTTTATATTTTGACCTTGACTTCTCAGTGAATTTATCTGTTTTTCTCAAAATATTATCGTTTTTTAATTTCTGAAGGAGTATCTAAATCCGCTGAAAGTTAAAAGAATATATAAAAACTACAAATATAATTTTTTAAAGACATTATACAATTACTATGTTCTTTCTGCTAATCAACTTGCATAATTTTCCAAAGGAAATTCTTCTTTGTCGATAATCACCAACTCATATCTCAAGATGCCTTAATATTTTATTGTGATAGACCTATGACATAATGAGTTGAGTTAAGAAGAAGTCTTACCAGAAGTTCAGTGCCCATTAAAACCGTTGGGGTGATTGTTCATCTGAATTAATAGGCAACATTTAAGATACTTAAACATGAAGAGAATTGGAAACTATTTTTATGAGCACAGAAACTTTGAGCTTATAAGAGCCATCGATCCCGGACAAGTTCTAGAATTGAGATAACTTGTTTTACTATAATTAACAATAGTTGATTGCTTCTCACGTCGACCTGAACCTAAGATGCCTAAAAGCCTTTAAATAAATTCAAATTCAACTTCTCACGTGTTTGTTTTCTTTAGTGTTAATTGAGTTGTAAGGTATCGTGAAGTGAATTTGATGCAGGATTAAGTGAAAAAGGTATCTCTAAGTCTATATAAAATGACAAGTAGGGGGGATACAAAATCATGAAAGACTACAGAGATAAGACACTTTTTCTGTGAACCCGACATGTTGAAGGCAGAAAAGAAGGGTACACAAGGTGAGAGGAAAGCATGGAAAATAATGCCGTGTTGGTTGTGAATCAGATCGCATACAAATACGGAATGAAAAATCCTACAACCGAATGGTTCAATTATTTACCTGATGAAGACTGCAAATATATTCAAAGATGGAAAACGCAGGTAAAAGATATGAAATTGCAGAACTATCCAAGTAAGTACAATGTATGTATCGGGACAGAACAGAAGAATATCAAGATACCAGCAACTTACTATAATTTGGTTCAAAATATGCTCAAATATATAAAAGAGAACTTGTAAGTAAGTAGTAGAGCATTGGCTTAGCATTTGGGAGGTCGTGGGTTCAATCTCACACCAGATAAATGCCTGGATGGTCCCTTCAAACTTAGACTCTGGCCAACGCCAACAGCCTTTCCGTTCCCCTATCCCGGATGCCTAAAGACCATAAAAATAAACTCAAATTCAAACCAAACGTTGAAAATTCACGTCTTTTACCAAAAAAGTTATTTAGGTTGGCAATTCTGATATTTCTTACTGTGAACATTTTTTACTTGTATCAATCCTTCCCTTTCTTCGCTTTCGGAAAACGTTGAAGTAACAGCAGAAAGAGAAACTACGAGGGGAAATAGATTGAGGGGGGGGGAAGGATGTCCTAGTAGGTGGTAAAGGATAAGAAGAAGAAAAAATCGAAGAAGGGTGAAAAGAGAGAAACGAGAAAATAAAAAAAAAAACTGTGAAGTAAGAAAGAACGAAAGTAGTAACGTTTTCTTTTAAGTAAGTAAGTAAGAAGCTTCTGGTCTGTTGCAGAAGTCTTTATTACGCTGGGTAGAAAGAAAGAAAAAAAACAGTTGGAGGGGAAGAAGAACTAAATTCTTTGCACTTCACCTCACATTCTTTTCCATCCTGATTTTCCTTCTGAACCATTTTTTTTATTCCCCCCTTCTTCATTCTCCATGTTGCATGATCGGATAATGAGGTCTACGAATATTTCATTATGAGAAGAGAAAAGTTTCCGTTTGTTTTACTTTATCTCATCTCCTGTTCCCTCCACCTTTTCCTTCAGCCTTCCCGGGTTATATATTTTCTAGCGTCTATCTTTTTTACTTTAATCAATCCTGTTATTCTTTTGGTATACATTTTTCTG
>JAGDQP010037187.1:1682-18728 GCA_022664845.1 Lepisma saccharinum | reverse complement strand
TGTAGGACAGGTATTCAATTACTATCTTAGGCTTCAAAGACAATCAATATTTTAATAGGCTAAATGCTGCCAACACTGCTATTGCCGATGGTTTGTCCGTCGCCTGCCTGATTATGGTTTGTTAGCCACGGACCCGGTTTTCTTGAATTTCTTGATCAACTTGCTTACTGGGATATGGTTAATGGGTGCCCTATCTCGGTGACGGTTGTTAAAATCATCAGCAACGACCCTTATGCTTCGCTCTCCTGACATCAAAATGATCTCAATGCGTTCTGCCTGCGTCACAATCATGTTATCTTAATCACCTTAAACTATACAAAAAAAAAAAACAGTCATAGTTTCGTTATGGTAAGTGATAAAGCAAAAACAAACAGCATTACATTCATGAGAAAATATCAAATGAAAACAAGGTATCACACCCTATCGTTTCCATTTAGGAAAATGAAAGTAAATTCAAAATGTCGGATTTCAAGATGGCGGCCATCGACATCACATGTTCTAAAAATCCCCCCCACATGTACTACTAACCTACAGTGTTACTTTTACACTTTTTTTAAAAAAAATCCTGCCTTTTATTTGGATGTTTCCATACTTTTGGACCACCCTGTATTTTTTGTACGAATGAAAGCGAGTTCTTCCTAAACGTGAAATCAAGTATACATTATTATAATTAAAATAACAGTAGATACTGAGCCGTTGTTTTCTAACATTCTGGACTGGAATTCGTTAATTCTTTTTGTGAGTAGCCCTTAAATTGCCTCAGCGCCAATAATCTTGATTCTCTAACGAGAATCAAATCCGGAAACATGCGTATAAAGTGCCAAAAGTCTGTTAACTACTCGGTTAAAAGGGGCCATATGTATCTGAGACAGAAAAAGACAGAGATAGTTTATCTGTGCCCCCCGTAACAAAATTGTGGCTATGGGCCTGCATTGAAGCAACTTTGTCTCAGGCCGGATGGATGATGATGGACTGGTTGGTGGAATGAACAAAGTGGGAGGAAACGGGAGAGCTTCGAGAAAATCTATTCACATGATGTTTGTCCACCACAAAGCCCATATGGCACTGATCTTCCTCTCTTCTTTTGGTGTGCATAAACACCACTTTCACCAATAAAGAGATAAATGATTTTAATGAATAAAAAATATGAACAGGAATTTCGTTCTTTGGGTAACAGTTTCACGGTTTTGGAGCATTTTGCAAATCCATCATAGAAACATAAATACGGCTAATTCACCGTCAGAAAAGACAGTAATATCACAAACACAAAAACACTTAATTTGACTTTTTTTTTTTTTCAAAAACGCGTCTACAAATTGTTAAAAGTCAGTTTCTCAACAAGAAACGGGTATTTTGCATCTGAAAAAATTGTCTTCATTGGCGCTTTCACACTCGAGACCCGGGTCAGCCCAGCTCGGTTTGATTCGTACTTTTACGACACCTTTTGACACGGTTCTGGTTTTCCCCTTTTCACACAGGGAAGACAGTTTTAATGTTTTATCTGTAGATGGACTTCATTCCGGCGCATTTTACAGGCAGTTTATCGACTCTGTAGAAAGTCGATTTACTGCATTTCGAATCACTGGCTCTGATTTTCTTGCTTTAATTGGTTTAATCCCTATTTATAGAATAACAATAATGTTTTACATGTTACAGATCAGTAACATTGCCATGAATATTTGAGTGAACTTCAGAATTAAATAAAAACAAAACATTCAAGTCTTCATTATTATACTCTTAAAAAAATAACGACGTCGATATCGGAGAGAAATCGATATAATTATAGTTGAGGACGATTCCGACAAAAAAATTTCTTCGGCATTGCCATTTTCTTAAAGCAGATGGCAAAAGCGAAATGCGGTCGGTCATATCTTTTCCCTTGTCCGGTCTTCCCTTCCCCCATGCATGCTTAGATACTTCAACTACCCCGAAGAGAGAAACGAAGGAAGAGAAGAATATTGAAAGAAAAAGAAGTATCAACGTTTGGACAACAGAAGACTACACAAGCTTCCTTGCAGATGCTAGTAGTTTAGACGTGAATGTGGGGTGAGAAAATAACTTATTCTGGACTTGTGGTGTGAAAAGGCACCAACAATATATAATTGAATATTTGAAATTTAATGGAAAATTGGTAAAACCATTAATCAACATTCGTAGGTGAATCTCAGGATAATCCACCCAATTATTTTTTTATCATGGCAGTGTTGAATATTTCTCTTTCACCATGAATATTGTTCGATCCCAAAGGTGGCAAGGCAATACCCATATAGATTTATTATTAAGAAGGTAACTATTGAGGACTTTTGTACAGCAATAAATTATCAAGACAAAATAAGCTTGAATACTATTATGACCTAGAGCCATCACATGAATAGACGAGTGTTTCTTGTAAATAAGAAAGACAATAAGTTCTTTCATTAGAAACAAACTCACTACCAGAAACACAATCTTTATCCTAGGAAATTTATCTCTTTTGTGTTGTGATTATCCTTGAAAGAAAATACAATACCAATCTCACCCTCAATGTAGATACTTGCACCTGATTGAACACAACTTCACTTCCCCCTTTACAGGTTTTCAACCTATGAACCTTTTCCATAGAGGGTATCGACTTGAGTAAGGTACCAACAGTATTCCAATCTTTAGGGTTTCTAATTCTAGATTGTAGCACTACTTCAAGTTCAATGAAAAACCTTGATTTCAGATTAAACTTAAACAGGATTTATTAAGGTTCTAACTCGAACCTCTTCAAAACTGAACAGATAGGAAATCATACATTTTGTTCCCATTGAGATTTAACTTCAATTGGTAAGGAAGGAAATTAACTCTTATAATACTTGGAGCTTTCATTTGACCAAAAACTTATTTCACTCTTAATTAAACAAAAATTCAACTTCAAAAGAAATCTTAGTATTCAATTCTGATTAGTTCTCCCTTCAATTGATAAATTCTTACGGATCTCTTAGGATCGATTATTTTTCCCTTTCTTAGGAATACAAAATGAAAACTAAAATAAACTGTCTTAATTCTATATTAATAATCAAGTTTCCTACTTGACTAATAACTGGACTCTTTGCCCTTCTGAAGTGAGTTCACAGAATCAGTTCTTAACTAATGATCCATCTCAAAAGCTTTCAACTTCTGAGCTTCACTGACGTGAGTGATAATTGTGAAACCTGGACACACAAAAATATTACTTCTAGTTTCCCAGTTTGCTACATCACAAACTACAAAAGCAGTGACTACAATCACCTCCACATTGACACCAAATGTAATATACTTCAATCTAGTTCCAGGTGTTCCTAATTTCACTTCAATTACCTTCTCAAGCAAACAAATACAGCAAATCAATATCGCTTCCAGCAACTTCTCTCCTACCTGTATAGAAAGATCACTCTCCACCATAATCCGAACTTTGCATTAGAAAATATACTAACTTTCTCCCCTTTCGAGTACTCTGAAACTTTAATTTTATTTGGTAAACTTTATTTTATATGGACCAGTCTAGTAACTTTGGATTTCGGCCCGTCACGATTCGGCTTTAGCTGTTAAAATCCACACCCATGCCCCTGCTGGGACTCGAACCCGGGACATTCGAGCCGATGGCCTACCGCCGCAGACCGCTCGGCCGGCTTCAAATAATCTAATGAATCACTTTGAGAACTAGGGATTAAACTAGAACTTTTTTTATCTAGAAACTTTTTTGTAGATTTTATGATTGAAAATATATTCCTCAAAACAGGGATATCACAGCCCATAAATCAGGACACTTAGCATGTAATTGAAATCATATAAATTTCGTAAGCACACATCGTAATTTAACCTCCATAGAATATGCTTTACTTACAACGCTTGAACATTTTACGGATAACCTCCACAAAATATGCTCTGCTTCCGCTAACGACACTTGGATACCAACGAACTATCGGCCGGCTCTCATGGTTCATGGCAGTTGACCCTACCTTCCGCAGATCGCGCCTTTTACAGGGACGAACCAATCGGCTGGGAGTAACGTCACAACCAGTTTAAATTTAAGACTACCAAATAGTCAAGGCGTCGACCACACGGCTGCCATGTTTAATCCCGAATAAAATATAAATTTGGTTTCACACTACAGACTGAAGAATATTTCCGCACTCTGTTCGAATAATATTGCAAAATGTGATATGCAGAAAGTCGAAACGTGTCACTTAAAAAAAATCTTAAAATAAATGTAATAAGTTCGGAAAAAGCATTTTGTCTTTAGCTGTGAAAGCAAATATCTCTTTTCGAGTTCTGTTTCCACGAAACTATTGATTCTACGGGGGAAGGGGAGGGGGGTATAGGACTTTAATTGTGGCAAGTTTTGCGCTCTTTCATTTTGATACTCTTGCACTAGAATGCAAGGAAACCGAGATATTTGAAATAAAACTGTTTTTTTGCGCGTTTCATCAAGATGGCGGCGACGGCGGAAACCTGACGGGGTTGCAGTATTTGGGGAGGTGACATTGATGTTTGCTAGAGCAATGCGAAACGCATATTCGTGTTATGTGAAGGATTGCAACTCAGAAACATAACTCGATTGCATTGTCACGCGTTTTGAATTAGTCTATTATTCTAATTAAGATTCTTGATAATGATACTCAATGCTTCACTGCATAATCTTATTTTATTAATAATGAACCAAGCTCTTGCATGTAATATACAAGGTAACCAAAAAAGTTTTTGCCGTTCTAGAGCATTGATCCATCCTATATTCCTACACTGTGGAGTTCCACAAGGTTCCGCACTTTGTCCGCTTTTGTACCTCCTATTTGTAGCCGACATCCCTCCCTTGCTCCAAATATACATATTTTTCAGTATGCAGATGATATAGCATTTCTAGCCATTAACCCTAACATACAACACATAAACCGTACAATGAACACTGCAATAAGCACATTTACCTCGTGGTGCAGTAAGTGGGGTATCACTAGAAACTCTCATAAAACACAAACCATCGTCTTCCTTCCGCCCAAACGCAAAACCCGTATCCGTCTCAATTCATCTCGTCTTGCCCTCACTGTTTAACATCAGCCCATCCGCCCCACTAAACAGGTAACCTATTTTGGAGTTATACTCGATCACCGACTAACCTGACGTCCATATCTATAGAAAATAGTAACAAAAGCCACTAATAGACTAAACCTACTGAAATGCTTAACTGGTTTAACATGGGGACTAAATGCAAACAATAATCACCACCATATACCATATACAAAGTCTTTTTACGTCTAGTTCTCACATACGGATTTACAGCGTGGATCACAGTATCACCGAATATCTAAAAAAAAAAAATTACAAATACTTGAAGGATATGCTCTTCGAATCGCTTTTCGTGTGAAATTGTCAAGCCCTACAAAGAGCTACACGAGAGAATCACGTTACCACATCTCCTGATACATCTTGAAACACTAAGACAAAAAGACATTGCGAAACGCCTCGAACAACAACATCCATTTCTTCCAGACGTAATCAACTCACATACCAACGTGACTACACCACCAAGACGTTTACAAACACCCCTATTTTTTCTCTTTGCCATATACCACTATGTCATAAAAGTAAAAAAGTAATGATAAACAAAGAGCAACACAGTGGACGGTACGGACCTTTAGGTTTCGAAGTAAGCTCCATCAGCATCCAACACCTTTTCCCAACGTTCCTGCTCCTGCACAAAACCCTGGTGATAAAAGTCGGCGGTCTTCGAGGCAAAGAAGTCATTGAGTCCGTTCCGCGCAGATCTCCTTCATTTTCGAAGGATCTCCCACGGAGGTGGTTGTCGAGGGAATAAAACAGGTGGTAATCTTTTGGCGCAAGGTCCGGTGAATATGGTGAATGTCACAGTGTCTCCCAGCCAAGTTGCTGAAGGGTTTCCCGGGTCCTCTTTGCCACATGTGGCTTGGCAGTGTCGTTGAGGAACAGCACACCCGAGATTAACCAATGCCGGCTCCTTCTGCCGCAATGCACGGTGTACCCTTTGCAACTGCTGTGAGTAGAGGTCAGCAGTGATGGTCTGACCAAGTGGAAGGAGCTCGTAATGCACCGCTTGGCGACAAGTTCACCATACAGAGAGCATAACCTTTCGTGGGTGCAGATGTGGTCTTGTGGAGTGAGAAACAGTGTCACGTGGCGACAACCAATGTCTGGCACTCTTGGGAGTGTCATAGAGGTCCCAATTTTCGTCACCAGTGAGCAAGTGATTAAATATGGGTGTGTTCAGGTTAGCAAGGACAAACAGGCTGTAATTCGTTGTTCCTTGTTGGCTGCTGACAATGTGTGAGGTACCCACTTGCAGGTGCAGTCTGACTGTTTCAGCGGAAACATGGAACCTTTCTGCAAGTTCATCACACGTTAGACCACTGTCCTCCTCGATGGCTGCTTTCAGGGCATGTGGTCGTCCACTGCAAGGTTCATCAGCAAGGCTCACATGTCCCGAACGGAAGTTCTGGAACTAATGCCTGGCGGTGCGTTAGTTCACGGCATTCTCACCAAATGCCTGGCATATGCGGCGACTTAATGCGGCAGTTGACAGGCCCACTTTAAAGTCATACAACAAACACACACGAACAAGCTGCTTCGATACTTACATTTCTCTTTTACACCTGACGAGCTATGACTGCTGTGTGTGAGCATCGTGCCTCTATTACTGAAGGTCGATAGTCAAACTACCGTAACTCCCAATCGCTTGGCAGGCACGTGCGTCATTTCGTTTCCTCTCTGTGAATGCATGATTAATGGGACGTCAAAATTGGCAAAAACGTTTTTGGTTACCTTAACATTATGCAAAATGAGAAAGTGAAATGTACATTGCTAGTAAGCCTCAGGGTTGGAAAATATTAAAAAAAACTAATGTTCCAGAAACCGAACAAACCAACAAACTCCGTTTCCTCATACCGGCCAATACAGCTGACAACAACATTCAGCAAAATTCTCGAATGAATACTGGCCACATCACAGAGCACAGCCTATTACCGATACACCAAGCCGGCTTGCAACTGAATTTGAGCATAAACGACCAACTACTACGGCTCACAAACTTAATAGTACACGATTATAATTCACTCAATCCATTCTGCGTAGTGTTGTTCGACCTAGAAAAAGCTTTCGACAAGGAATGGCATCCAGGCGTTATTTACAAACTCATGAAATTAAAACGTCCTGGGGCATATATAAGATTCGCATACCATTTTCTCACAAACCGTATATTATATGTAAATATAAACAATACCAGTTCACATCCATACTTCATTCTAAGTGGTGTACAACAGGGCTCTGCACTATCTGTAGTAGAGTTTCATAGGCTACCGGACAATGTACATATATTTCAATACGCAGACAATACTGCGTTCCTCGCTGCTGCCAAAACCATACAAAGTATAAACAATATCCTAAATACCGCTATCAATATCTTTGTTACATGGTGCAACAACAAGTGGCGACTCAAATTCCAACAAAACACAAGCAATAGTCTTCATACCATATAACAGACGATCCAAAGTGCATAGAAATCCAAATAAATTATCAATTTCAGTCGAAAATACTGCAATAAATCCAGAAAACCAAGTTAAATAACTAGGCATACCATTGGACCACAACTTAACATGGTGACCACATCTAAATAAAGTCACAGAAAAAGCACATAACAGACTGAAATTACTAAGACGACTAACTGGAACCACATGGGGACTACGCCCAGAAACAATACTCAATACGTACAAAGTCTTCTTAAGACCGGTGCTCACATACGGTTTCACAGCTTGGATCACAGCAGCAGCCTACTACTATGTAAATCTAAAAGTCCTGGATCGTCACGCTTGCCGAACTGCCTTCCTTATAAAACTTCTTAGCCCAACCAGAGAGTTATACGACCAAGTCCCGTTTGAAAACATTTTGAATCACATAAAAAAAAAAACTATGAATAAACTATACAAGAACAAGATTCCAAAATGAATATCCCCTACTCGTGGATACTATCCAGACTATCGTCAGTTTAATCCAAGACAGATTTTCATTTAATCGCCGCTTTCAATACTGAGCACAATATACAAAAACTCCATAACTGACCAACACGAAGACTACGAAATAGCCAACGCACTATCAATCCTTGACTGCCCACAATATATAACATCTTCGAGGACACAATAAACAAACATTCCAAAAAAACAACATAGTTAAAATACTTCACATTTTGACTTAATAAAATTTTCCTATAGGCAACGAACAATACATGAACAGAGACATTAATAACAACAGATTATAATTAAGAAACAAGTGATGATGGAAGTTATTACAGAAATCACATAGAACAGCGAATAAAATTACAAAATATAAGGCTCGAAACAAAAAGTCATCCCGAAATGAGGACCTAACCCACGGGTTGGCAGCAGAAAAAAAAAACTTACTAGTAAGTGTATAAAAGTGTATTTTATCCATTATTTTTTCTAAGCGCAGGCGAGAATTGTTTACTTCTCAATTTGCTTGTGCTAGTATTGTACTTAACAAACCACAATATTCTTTTATCCAGAACCATTCGCCCTCACTCCTCTCTTAGGAGAACACACGTGGAAAGGATTTCCGGTCAGAGCTTGAACTACGTATAAGTAACACAGACAAGCGTTTCTTCCGCAACTCGTAGCTTGGTCTCGTGGTTAATGTATCGGGAAGCAGATCCAGAAGTCCCGGTATCGAATCCTGGCGTCGTTACTTTTACAGATTTTTTAATTCGGAAATTTAATAAAAGTAGTGATTTATCATACCAAGTAGAGGCTACTGAAAGCAACGATGTATATAATTAAACCAGCGCAGCTTCGCGAAGTGTGCATGGTGCGTCCGAAGGGAGCTGGGGGAAGGGCCCAGCCCCGGTTAGCGGTGGGCATTCGCAAATGTGCTGTTAATTTCAAGTGGGCTATCCGTACCGGAAGTATTTCAATGTGGGTTATTCTTAGAGAGAAATGAGGACGAATGGTTCTGTAAAGAATCTTGCTACCGAACCTTGGTAATTAGTAGTCGTAAGTAATATTGTATGGTTTCTTTTTATGTAGGTTACACATGAACTTGAAAGTTGAACTGTTATTTCTAATTCAACTGTTATAACCGTAACATTATAAAAACAATAACCGTCGGGAGTATGTTTTTGCGCCATGGCCATCGAATTGATCGAAACGAACACTTTCTTACCAAGTTTTTAATGCAAGCAACCAAAATTCTAACACTTTCTAACTCCTATACCTTGAACTAATTATGATCGTTCCGGTATATTTACTGTTTCTCTTGTTCCAAATGAGCGGTAGTTAGTCCGCTCAATCAAAAATTAAAATTTGTGGTTCACGCTATACATTTCTGATTTCATTTTAAGTCAATATTTTTTTTTTCCAATTTGCCATGGTGAAGCCATGGCAACACCCACTGAAAGGGTTACGCCCTTTTTATGGGAAAAGCTTTGACGGATAAGGCGGGATGGATGAGTTGGAGCTGGTCTACGAGGTTTTAAGGAGCTCATTATTCTTTATTAGTTACCAAATTTGGATCGTTACGATTTTGCATCGTAACCATTCACTTACGTGGGATTATAAGAAACTTCAAATATATGTATATGATAAATGATATATAAAAAATGAATTCAGAAAGTGCTTGCACGCCACAATCACAACATTCAGGGAAGTTAGTGTAGACGAATGAATGTTATCTTCTGTCCCCGGGGCGACACGGGGCGCTGATGGGAGACAATGTGAGCCCTGTTAGTATTTGATGGATTACTGTGCACGTGATGGAAGTATGTGATGAGGCGGGTGCGGAGTGGCGAGTGGTGTGAGTTCGGGAATGTGGTGATGATTTGAGGGAAGAGAGGAAAGGTAGATACTGAGAATAAGTGATAGTGGATTGTCGATTAGCTGCTGGCGAGGATGAGCATGGTACGTGGCGTTATCGTATAACGTGTCTAACAACAGTGGGTGGTAATCTTCATAACGACTTGTGATGTAGCGGGTGCGTAAGGTTTCTAAATGAAACAGTATATTGGGTATAGTGACTCGTGCGTAAAGGTCTGCTGTTGGGCTGGGGAGTTTTATTCGGTAAGCAATACGGAATGCGTGTCGTTCGAGGATTTTGAGCTTATTATAGAATGAGGATGATGCTGCAACCCAAGCTGGATGCCCATAGGTTAAGACAGGTCTTAGAAATGCTTTGTAGGTATTGATGATAGTGGTTGGCGCTAGACCCCATGTTGTGCCTGTAAGTCTTTTAAGGAGATTTAGACGGTTATAAGCTTTTGTGGTGATCTCTTTTAGATGTGGTTTCCATGTTAGATGATAATCAAAGATAATGCCTAGGTACTTGACGGTGTGGGATGGTTTGATTCGTGTTTGGTGTACTGTAAGGTGAAGTTTCGAAGGGTTTCGTTGAACACGGGAACGTTGTTTTGGTGGTAAGAAGACTATTGACTGTGTTTTAGCAGCATTGATTGTTAGTTTCCAAGTAGAGCACCAGGTGGTAAATGTGTCGATTGCTGTTTGCATGGCACGGTTGATTTGATGAATAGTTTGAGCTGTGACTAAAAAGGCTGTGTCATCTGCATATTGATAAAGGTGGACTGATGCTGGTAAAGGTGGAAGGTCTGTGCAGTACATTATGTAGAGTAATGGGGAGGGTGCTGAACCTTGTGGAACTCCTGTATGTAAAAATATGGGAAAAGAGCTAGTGTGGTTAATGGTGATGTATGCGAGACGTTCAGTAAGGAAGTTGTAAATGAATCTGATATATGCTATTGGTAGATGAAAGCTAAGTAATTTCCAGATAAGTCCTGCGTGCCATACTTTGTCGAAAGCTTTTTCCAAATCAAAAAGAACGAGGCATGACGGTTTGCAGGTATTGTAATGGTTGGTGATATGAGTGGAAAGACGGAGAAGTTGGTCCTGGATACTGTAGCCGGGGCGGAATCCTGCTTGGTGTGTTGGTAAAAGGTTTCGGTCTTGTAGGTGAATATGGAGGCGTTTTACTATAATACGTTCAAGGATCTTGCTTAGGGTGGAAGTGAGTTGGATGGGTCGGTAGGAGCTTATTTTGTCAGGAGGCTTGCCGGGTTTGAGAAACATTAAGGTTTTAGAGGTTTTCCACTGTGCTGGTATGTATCCGGATCGCAATACAAAGTTGTAGATGACTGCTATAAGTTGGAGTAGGCGATAAGGTCCTTCCTTAATATGGCGGTATGTGATACCGTCCTGGCCTGGAGCGGTATTTTTCTTTCGAGCGGTGGTGCTGACTATTTCTTCGACGGTGATAAGTTCGGTGAGAGGTTTGTCATTCCTGAGACGATGATCTGAGTTTGGTTGTAGTTCTGGTGATGTAATGTTGAGCTTATTCACCGGATGTGTCCTGTCGATGATATTCTGCTGAGGTGTGAAGATTTCCTGTAGATACTTTGCAAAGGCATTGGCTTTTTCCTGATCAGTTTGAATCGGTTGATTGTCTTGAAGCAATGGGTATGTTGTAGTTGTCTTTTTTCCAGTGAGGAAGTTGAAACGTTTCCAGAATTTCGTCGGATGTGCTGTGTCTCGGAGTTGGTTACAGGTCTTCACCCATTGTCTAAGTTTGTATGCTGTTATGTAGTTTCGAACTGATCGCTGTAGTTGCCTATGGAGTTGCAAAGCTGCCGGGTTTCGAGTTCTTATGTAGTCTCGGAAGGCTTGTCTAGAGCGTTTAACCTGTGCGAGATATCCCGGTGGTAATTTCGGCTGGTATGATGTTGTTGTAGATGTTGGTATGTTCTGTGCTGAAGCTGACTGAATAGTTTCGGTGATGGTTTGTAGCGTCTGGTACAGCTCTTCCTCGTTAGTTGGTTCCTCAACGTTTAGCAGTTTGTCGTTGATGAAATTTCTGTACTGGTTCCAATTGGCGAGATCGTATCTTGTGATGATTCTTGGTGGGGGTAGGTCAAGTTGTTGGGATGGTTGACGGTGTAGAGTAAGTTTGATGGGTACATGGTCGCTTCCTACAGTATCCAGGACTTCTAGGTGAGAGCGTGGGATAAGGTTAGGGGAAAGGATGACTATATCTGGGGTAGTTTGTGTAATCGGACGGGTAGGTTTGGGTAATTGTTGTAGTATGCCGTTCGTATTGTTGCTGATTAAATTGGTGAACTGGTTTTTCTGTCTATCGGATCTACTATGAATATTGATATCTGCCATAATTATGAATGCTTTGAAGTTATTAGAGATATACTGAAAAAATTGTAACGGTATGGGATGGCCTGGACGAACATAGATGGTGATTAAGGTTACATATAGGTTTTTGAAGTATAGTGTGGTAAGGATATGTTCTGGTAATGCAAGTTGTGGAATAGAATGGATGCGATGAGGTATTGATGGTTTGAAACCGAGCGCTGCCCCTCCATTAGCTCTTAAAGCCGGAATATTGCTTGCCTGATGAATGAATTTATAGCCAGAGAATTTACAGGATGATTGTGGTGGAAGGTGTGTTTCATTAAGTAGAAAAGCCTGTGCTTTTTCTTCCAGCAATAAGGCTTCAAATAATGGCTTGTGAGTATTGAGGGAGCTAATGTTCAAGAATAATATTACAATATCCATATTCAGTTGCGTTGGCTTGGTGTTTCCCATGGATCTGGACTTATGGAAGGTGAAGCTACGAAATGAACGTATGGTCCTGAGTATGTGGCATGAAAAGTGACTTGGAATACTTGTTTGGCTGCAGTTTGAATCTGTTGTAGTATATGTGAACGATGCGCTGGTTGGATATTTTGGAGTGTAAGGGTGATGAATGATAACATTTGATCAACAGTTATGGGTTTGATGAGGATGGGGTGTTTCTCTTGAGCACTGGTCATGTCGTGGGTTTGATCGTGGACTCTAAGTGGAACTACAAGGTCTGGTTTCGTTGGTTCGGGTTGAGGTCGCGCCTTACACTGATAGCTATAGGTGGGATGATTTTGTTGGCAGGTGGAGCATTTTGGTGGTGACTGCATGTTTTGGCACTGACGAGTAGAATGTGGTCCGGAACAATATCCACATTTTGGTTGGTTTGTGCACTGGTTTGTCGAGTGAGAGTTATAACTTTGGCATTTTTCACACCTGATGGGCATTGGTGGTTGTGTGCGAGAAGGCTCTACACGGTGTCTTTTTCTATAGATATAAGCGCCGAGTGTGAGGAGGTCGTTAACTGTCTCGTGTGATTGGGTAAGTACTCTTACAAGATAAGTAGGACCAGCTTGACATTTGATTCGCATTACTTTAGAAAATTCGTACTCCTCCTGTTTGAGCTCTTCCGTAATTTCCTCATCAGTCCACGAAGGATCTACACCGCAGATAACAACAGAGAGAAGTGGTGGTTTACGTGGTGGAGGTGGTTGTTTAGTGCGTGTAGCGTTTAAGCTAATCATGGTTGCGGATGGACCAAAGATTTCTAGGGTGAATTTGTTACGTATAGATGTTGCTAGGTTCGGGTCCGGTGATTTGATGATCATCCCGTTTCGTGTAGGTATGATTTGAGTAATGGTTTGGCGTGGTACGTATTTACAGAGTTGCATGAGAATTTGCTTGGCATTCTGAGATTTGGAGTCATACTTGCTGAGAAGAAAAGAATGTATAGTTGTACTGTTTACTGATGTAGAGTCTTCAACGGTCATTTGATCAGAATCGTTATCACTATCGCTGTTTGTTTGAGTGTGTTGTTTCTTAGGTGGTGGTGAATTACTTGGTTTTCTATCTGTGGAGTTGACCGGAGTGCGGGACCGAGAGCGAGATGTTGCTGCATCGTCTATCCGTGATTTTCTACCAGTAACCGTGCGCCATGGACCGTGTGTTGGAACCGTTTGCGGGAGTCCGGGGTGCTTGCCGTCCGACATATTGATAGTCTGTCTGGGGGCCGAAGCCCGTGAAAACAAAAGGGAGGTAAAAACGAGAAGCAAAATGAGTGATGAAATGATCAGTCTCTGTGCAATGACTGCTCCTCGAACTAACTGCACCCTCCGACAATGAAAATTGCCGTCAATCCTAAATTGACCGTATACGTAATAATCTCTTTCGTGCGTATGCTACACGAAGTTCTCGTAACTACGCTAACGAATCAATGTTAGGCTAGGTTTAGTTATCGTTTAAGTCAATAACCTAATTTTGTAACATATAGCTACATGCACCAAAAGCTGTCTGGTGTACGAAGATAATAACAGATTTCTGAACTACAGAACCTATTAATTTTTGCAAACGCTTAATATTCCTAGTTTACAGAACATTTTTCTGCAATAAATACAGTGAAACTATTTGTTTTATATTGCAAAAGACTGGCTCTCATCCTCAAACTAATGTCATTTACAGTTTGCTCTGCCATCTACTGTGCACTGTGCACAACCGAATTTAAAGGGGGTAGCATGGAGTGATATTTCTCGTCATTCCGAAAGTGGAGTGATACAGGATAACTTGAGACAAGAAGAAAAGGATAAAATATGACACCTAAACGTCCTTTTCTTGGGAAGAAACCTAATATTCAGAAACATTACGGGTCTAATTGTCACGTCCGATGATGATTGAGATTCAGATGCAGACTCGTACTCACTCCACGACTCTAATTAGTTTGCTCTCCATCTCTCACGTAAGTGCCATTTTCTTACTTTTTTAGTTAAAGATAAAAGATAAAATGAATTTTATGGGCGGTAACAGCACTATGGCTTACTTTTTTAGTGTCTTATTGACTTCAAGTCTTCAATTCATGTTTCCTTGCGATGATCAAACTTATCCGTGTTGCTCACGAGATATTATTATTATTTTATTATATTCGAGATAAGTGATTCGTTGCGGACTTGGGGGCCACTGTAAGAAATGACAGCAGACAAGATAAATGCCACAGTTGTACCCTTGCCTTGAAGCCAGTGCCGTCGGCAAGGGGGGGCACCCAGGCACGTGCCTCCCCTTACGATTCGGGCTATTATTTTTATTTGCCGGAAACATAGCATCTTTCTGAGTGATTCGTTATTTTTCCAAACAATCTAACATGTACTGAATTTTACATATTTCTGTAGACTATTAATAAAGTATACATAATTTTAACTCTCTATCCTCTTTATTTATCAACTTTAAAAATAATTAAATCTTTTATTTACAGTGAGCTGTAAGCAGTGCCAATTTGTCCTAGTTTCTTGTTTTTTTTGTCCCGAAGTGGAAGTCATAGTAATGGCTGGTATTCAATTCTAGTAGTAGGCTCTTTCTTCTCAGCCAGTGTTCGATTATCTCTGGTGCGTGAGGATTTCATCCCTCGTTGTTGATTTCGTTTATCACCCAACCTGGGATAAAATCTTTGTATTTCTACCCAGACAGGTAGTATGTTTAAACTTACTAGGAAATACTAGTCTTAGGATCCCCCCTTCGTAATTTATAACAAATCGAACACTGTTCACAGCTATATTGTGTGCAGGATGTCGGAATAACTGGCCTTTGCCCACTAACTATTTGCGAGCAAGGCAATCTTATATATTAAATATGTAAATAAGAAAGCTATTTTGACTTTGCTCCCCAATCGAAAAGCTACTCCCTTTGTAGCTGGCTGTATGTAAAATAAACAAACGACATTATAATGCATATGAATTATTTCTATATTACAATTTTCTACGACAAGTAGCAGACTTGAAAGATAGACTTGTATGATATATTTCGCATTTTTTTCTCTGCCACGTGATGTAAGTATTGCTTACTCATATTGTATTACATATTCCCACTGACCTCAGTAGCTCAGCCAGTTGTGGTGTGTCGTACTATGCTTTCGTAGGCTTTGAGTGAGGTTCATCCATTCGAGTCCTATTCGAGACAGACTATCCAAACTGAGATTTTTCCTGGTTTTTCTTAGTGACACCAGATAAATACCAGGAGAGTACCTAGTGACATTGAAGTCAACGTAGAATATGTCTTAGTCTGCTCGCCAGACACAAACTTCGTCTGAAATTGCGCTGTAAATGTGGTCACAAAATCAAAGTTAAAGAGCAAATTACTAATAAAGTTTATCATATTACTGTGATTACGATTGTTGACTTAGTTGCTAAGGATGGGACGTCCATCTTTGCTCCCATATTATTCAATGAGTTCACAAAAGTTAGTCTAGCAGACAGGAGCACCTCTTCAGGTATCCTGGATGAGGGTCTACGTACCCCAGAAATATTTAAAACAAATCTTATATTGCTCCTTAACATTTGGAAATTAAAAATAGAAAGGTTAATTTTAGAGTAGTTCACAGCCCTTCATGGTCGGTATGTCAAGAAGATTAGTTAATGTTTGCATTATTCGTTTACGTTCACGGGTAGCTTTATTGTCTGACCACGGAATATTATCAGGCAACTTCCATTCTATTTTAGTATCTTAGGGCATATTTCATATTTGTCGAGTAGCTTTCTGGTTCGGGGGGCTTGAGAACCCCTGGTCTGTAGGACAGGTATTCAATTACTATCTTAGGCTTCAAAGACAATCAAAATTTTAATCACATTGTGAACATCTTCGCTCTTCCCGTTCGTTTGCATAGTAAATGATCAGAAATCAGCTTTCACTGATACAAAAGTAGAAACAAGAAATTTTAATGTAAAAATATAGTAGTAGATGTGGGCCCACTTTGTGTGTGTCTATTGAAATACGGCCTCTATTGTTCGCAAAACGAGCATGTTCACCTGTCATGTAGGATTATTGTACACAATGGAGAGATTAATGATGTGAGGATGATTAATGGTCCTGCTTGACGTTTTAATCGGCTTATCTCGTCACTTTTGACAGGTGCTGTCAGTTTGACATGAACAAAGCGGTGCCGCTACAATGGTGGGTGACGATATACTAGGGCATAGAAGACTTTACAATGTTTTGTTGAACAAAGGAATTTTGCCGTTTTTGTCCTACTTGGTTTAATGCCTTCTATTCATTGGGAAATGCTACTTGGTCGTACGTGAAGGTGGAATCGGCTTATCTGCTCACTTGCGACAAGGCAGTCAGTTGACCACGACGAAAGGCAGATGAAGAGAGATTGCGATAGGTTTTGTAAAGATTA
>JAGDQP010037186.1:0-18728 GCA_022664845.1 Lepisma saccharinum | reverse complement strand
TGACGTCACGAGGGCATTGACGGGGGAGGCAGTTGTTTGTAGTTTAGTCTAGAGCGTGAGATCATTGTCCTTTCAGGTGACACATGTTTTCATTGCGAGATAGTGGGGATGTGTCAATTTGTAGTGTAGATGGTTGCATTACGTCATCAAGCGAGTGTGGCTCTGTTGGTATGTGATGTATCATAGAGATGTAAACTAAATTTGATGGCTGTGTTGACGTCATCATGCGAGTGTGGCTCACTTAGCTCATGATGTTGCATCATATACAGGAACCTCCTAAAATCATGAAATAATACGGGAGAACTTAATTTTTTATTGTAGAAAACTTCACTCCCTCGGAATTTTGACTTTACACCATTGAAAGTGAAAATGGTAAGAGAAAGCGTGATCCTCTTAAAATCTGAACACCATCACCCTCGAAATTTTGACTTTACATCCGTGAAAGTGAAAATGTCTGGAGAAACCCTAACTTTGTGAGACATTCCTAAATTTTGACTTTACACGCTAAAATTGAAAATATTGGGAGAAACCGTGAGTCCGCCAGACTCATCTTCTAAAATCCTGAAAAAACAGTCGCGACTCGCGAACTTAAATTCTTTTGGTCATATAAAACTGCACTTACACACTTTTCACAATTTTGACTCTACATCTCCCTAAACTGAAAGTATTGGCAGAAACCACGACACTCATCTCTTAAAATCTTGAAAGAACACTTGGGAATTTAAATTCTTTTGCCTATATAAAACTGCACTTTTGACTTTACATCCCACAACTGAAAATATTGGCAAAAAAGCCTTGAGTTCGCTAGAGCAGCCGTTTTTGTGTTAAATGGTTAAACGTTAGCGACAGAAAATATAAAAAACTTACTCAGAAAAATTAAAAATAGTATCGAATACCTTTTTTATTATTTTTGCTGAAGGAGAGGTGACATATACCTTCTTCGAAAGGCGAACAGATTGAAATTAGTATCATAATAAAGACAGAAAATAGTTTATCGCATGTATACATTATCTTACTTCGTCACCTTGTTTTTGAGTGAAGTTTGCTTTAGTTTATACAAGATAAGGGATTGCATGGCGATGTCAATATCTTATCAAAAAGGAAAAATACAGGTCATACTTAAATCCCAGAAGTGACCAGTTTGCTCTTGAGTGAATTGATAATATTGTTTTTAGTTTGTGTGCATAAAATGAGTAACTTGTGTATGTGGTATCTAAGCGAGACATGATATCACGGTTTGCGAGAAGATTTAGAGATCACTTCCTTGTTGGTGCTCCTTCAGTATGTCATTATAAAAAGACTTAACCTAAGCCCATCACAACTCTCAGGGCTGACGTTCTCTTGGTAACCATTCTTTCTGAGATAGTGTAAAGACCTTGGAGCTCCGTCCCATTTGTTTCATTCAATTTTTGTTACGGATTTTCCATGTTTAGCTTCAATGCCAAAGGATTCTGACTATGGTGATCGCTGTGTCATCCATATTCTTTGAAGGATTTTCCAAGTTTATGAGCAATTGATTAATCTTTCGATTCTCTTTTGTTTAGTTTTCTTGGCGTAAAGATTTATTTCTTGAACTACTTTGTGGCGTATCTTTCTTCCTTTTATTACTTATTTTCTGATTGGGTGATAGTGTCAGCACCCCTGAAAGGACCAAATCTCGATTCATCTCAGGTATGTGGTCTTATATCATTGGCAAATCTTCCCGCCAAGAGAACTTCGTGCGCGCTAAACTTATTAATTCTTATATTAATTAATATATTATTTATTTCCATTTTAAGATATACTGTGTTTATGAATTTTCATTCAGTGTGCCAAAATTCAGGTATAATTGATTTATTATATCGGAAATTGAGATCTGCTATTACGTTTATTTTGTTCTTCTGCCTTACGTTCGTCATCTGTCGATGAAGAAGGCGGTTGTAGTAGGATTCTGAAGGCAGCTACTGTCAAATATGGTAGCAGGACACTGATCCCCTCCGAAGTTTTTTTAAGTACATTTTAACCTTCACTTCGTATTTTAAATCAGTGCTCCTGCCTCAGATAACGTCAAAATTAGCGAAAGTAATTATCAAACCATCTTCGCTTACCAGGAAATTATTAAATTTTGCAGTTTCAAATTTCCTCGTGACATCTTCCGCTTTGCTGTATGCACAACGAGATGACATCTTTGAATATCAGTGGATAATTATATATTTCGTGTTTCGGACTTTCTAAACATAAATTATTTACTTCTAAAGTCTGTTTCGGTAGTGGAAATTGTTTGTGCACTATGCATAAAATTTTGATGTAAAGTTTCTAGTGCAAGGTCAATTTTTCGACATGCTTGGCTAAACTAGGTAAGGAAACATGGGTCGACCATATGCCGTAATGCTGTGATTTAGTCAAGCTTAAATCCTTCAACAGATCTCTGGTTTCTCTCCTTATTTACTTAATGTTTTATTGATTTAAATAATATTGTGCTTTATGCACTCCCAATATAAATTTCGTTAGCTACTCATGCGAGAAGTTTAGTGCAATGAGCTCGCCATATTTACTTTATTCGTTTGGCATCGGTTGAGTATCTGCCCCCTGTTTCGTCGGCTTTGGTTCCGTGCCATTTGTTTACATTTAAATTTCAACCAGTTTGAAAAACTGTCTGATCGCTAGACCTACAAAAAAAAAAATCCAAATTTGTATTATGAAATTTCAAAATATTTATTTCGAAACACCGATCAATTGTCAGAAATCTTGATTTGTCATATTATGATGTAATGTTGAAAGTGCTTACAGTGGAACTGACCCATATTTTATAGTGATAGTGATGCAGTTGGAAAGGGTCAGAAGTATCGAATATTTGTTAATACTATCGATATCTTCTACGCATAAAACAGCGATTTTTCGTGTTATTTTTACATACAAGAAATTTTCAACTTAAATTTTTAAACGAAACGATTTTTGTTAAAGTGTAAATTTCAACTACATTATAACTGAATGAATTTCCATGGACTGAACAGTGATTTCTAACATACTTTTTTTTATGTCTGTGTGTGTATGGAGGCTTGGGCTAGTTTGGCATTTTCCATACGGAATGTGGGTTGTTCTCTGCGCTCTCTTCTCTGGTGGGGTGGGGACATCTTACCTTCTTTGTCTCCCCCCTCTTTTTCCATCGCTTATGCCCATATGTGCTATATTTCGGATTTTTAATTGTCCTTCGGTAATCGTGAGTTCCCTCTTCGGGATTTTCCGGTACTGGCGTGTCCTGGTGATAAGAGATGATGCTCATTTTGATTCAATTGTTTTATGCTTTATCTTTTTCTCGTACGTTATGTGACCGTGGGACATGACCTCGGCTATGAAGTCGTGACTTAGCTCTCGAGTGACAAGCTTGAGTTGGTCCAGCTGGCCGGCTTTCAGTCTGAGTGTCATTGTTGACTCTTCACGAGCGTTACCCACTTGTCCGCGAGAAAATGAAGTTCATTTTTTTTCTTACCCTTCTTTAGGGGAAAGACACACTTTGGGGCACCTTTTAATAGTGAAGATTGGCGAGGCTTCACTGGGGAGCGCATGAGTGTTCTGATGTTCGGCACTTAGGCTGTTTTTGCCCGGCGCTTATCCCGTTTTGAACCCTTTGTGTTCTCAGGCGACACGGTTCAGTTTGTTCAGATTTTAGTTGAAGTAAGTGGTGTCTTATAAGTACGTGTCTTTTAATAGAGATGAAAAAAACATGAAGTACTTTATTAGAGGTACGAAATAGGCATTCGTTAGAAGAAACTGAGGAAAACCATGGAAATCATCAGTCAGGAATGACCACCAGAAGGACTCGAAACCACGTTGGCGTTTGGTGCTGATTCGAAGTCCGCGACCTTCATCACTGAATCATGGGAACTAGTGTACAAAGAAAATATTCTATATTAAACTCTTAGCTGAACACGGTAATTGCAAACGGGACCAATACTTTAAAAATAATAATTCAGAATCTCACCCTTCAATCTAGCTAGAAACTTTAAATGCATGTTTTTAGTTCTGAAATTTTCACTGAGGTTTTTTCCCTGTGTTTTACTTAGTCACACCAGGCAAATATATGTTATTCAGTTCAACTTTAAGATCGAATCACCTATGTTGTGATCAGAGCGGGTTATCAGGTTACCAAAAGTGACACATTTTCAGCTCAGAATGGAGAGTGCTAAAGGTATCGGGAAGAATATTTTGCTTTCGGTGGAATACGAATGATGATGATTCTAAATATATGTTCAAATAACTAGATTTCTATTTTACTAGAGTGCACATTAAAGCGCCAGACCGAGCCGCCGTAGCTCACTGGTAGAACGTTGGCATAGCATTCGGGAGGTCTTGGGTTGCATCCCCACGGCCAACAATTCTGCCTGGGCTTTTTTCCAGGGTTTTTCCTCAATCACAACAGTCAAATGCCTGGATGGCACCTTACGCATAACCTCTGGTGGACATCTTTCCTCGTCCTTTCCCCTCCCCTATCCCGGCCTGAGCCTCAGATGCTAAAACACCATAAATAAAATTCAAATTCAACTTCAGAGCGCCAGACATTAGAAGGCCTTGTTCATTATCCTATTTCCAGCCCGAGCGAAAGTTACCTAATGGATTATAGACTACATTTATCCTCAGTCACACCAGATATATATATATATGGGTTATACTCTTCAAGTTTCAGACCGGATCACCTATGAACTTCGTTATCGGGTTACCAAAAGGGAGCTGTTTTCAGCACTGAAAGTTTTATGGAGCCTTTTTTCAGGGGGGTTCCACATTTACACCAGGTAAATATGTGTTATTCAGTTCAACATTCAGACCGAATCACCTATGTTGTGATCAGAGCGGGTTATCATCTTAGTAAAAGCGACCCATTTTAAGCTCTGAATGGAGAGGGCTAAGCGTACCTTGAAGGATCTTTTGCTTTCGGCGGAATACTAATGATGACGATTTTAAATATAAATATGTTCAAATACTAGATTTCTATTATACTAGAGTGCACCTCTGAGCGCCAGACATGAGAAGACCTTGCTCATTATCCTATTTTCAGTCCGAGCCAAAGTTACCTAATGGTTTGTAGTCTACATTTGGTTTCACCAGATGCTTCCCAAAGTAATATATGAAGAAGCTTATGATCACTATCCTATATAACTGAGCCGCCGCAGCTTAGTGTTAGAGCGTTATCTTAGTATTCAGGAGGTCGGACATAGTAACACAGACATTTGTTTAATTAGAGACTGATAGTAAGAAAGATAGATAGACAGACAGGCAGACCGACAGATAGATAGATCAGAAAAACACATAGAAACACACATATATACACAGACATAGTAACACACACTTTTGTTAAAATAGAGACAGACACGCAGACAGATAGATAAGAAAAACAGGTAGAAACACATATATATATATACATAGAGACATAGTAACATAGACGTTTGTTAAAATAGAGACAGACAGAGTGATAGAAAGATAGATACACACAGACAGACAAAAGACAAATAGATCAGAAAAACATAGAAAGACACATATATGCACACAGACGTTTGTTAAAATATAGACAAACAGGTTTTTTTCATGTGTTTTCCTCAGTCACACCAGGCAAGTCTCTGTTATTCAACTCAATTATTAGACCGGATCATTTATCTTCTGATCACACCGCGTTATCAGCTTACCAAAAGTGACCCGTTTTCAGCTCTGAATCGAGAGGGCTAAGCATGACTTGAAGAATGTATTGCTTTCGGTGGAATACTAACAGAGGGTCACTATTTCACATCTTGCTGGCACCCACCCTAGAAAATTACAACATTCTATGACATCCGGAAATGAGTTAAGTTAGTGTATCAAGATTTGAGGAAACCACGAAAGAAAATGAACTAATGAAAAGAATGTAAAATACATTGTCATCTTCTCTGTCTGTCTGTACACTATATAAATCCACATTGTTCGCAATGTACAGAAAACTTTCCCATGTTCTTCTTATTTGAGAAGATAGGCTAGACCGCGGAAAACGCCTAGTTTACGAAATTTTTAACTTAGGGTATTTTGACGCTCTAGATACAATTAATCTAACGCTACGTAGCATTTCCTCTAACGGAAAGCATAAATGCGACTCATGCATTTGGATTCCTTTATAATATCTGAGAAAAAAAAAGTTTTTTTTTTAAGGACTAATATTGATGCAATCTCGTAGGTGGTCATCGATAAGTCTGAGGGTTGATATGCCTGAACGATTACTCTTTCGTGGATAAGAATGGAAAAGGTGACGTTAAGGACCGTCGTTGAGGTACAATTCCGGTATTCACCTCGAGAAACTGAGAAATACGCTGTAAATTTTGTTTCCATTTGAAAGTAACTCTGAATTTTTACGGTTTTTAGGCAACTTTCGGTCAGGTTGGCTAAATGATGGGAGAATTTATGAAATGAAGAAAGTGGGTGGAAAGGAGAGAACGCTGAGAAAATCCATGCAAACGATGATATTTTATTTTAGATACGTTAAAAAATCTTTCATAAAAGAATTAGAATTGAAGATGATTAGTGTTTTGTTGAAAGGTCCCTGGTTAAAGTGAACCATTGGTAAAGTTTGAACACAAAATTACACACATTAACTAATATATATCCTTGAAAAGAGAAATGGAATATAACCTGACATAACATTAATTTTATAAAGAGCGTAGCTGTAAGAAATATATAAACGATATTATAAAAGTGAAAATAATACATTTTATTGAAACATAATGTAAAAGAAATATTCTCTCTTCACTGTTCCATCGTTGAAGTCCTTAATACTTTCATCTAAAGTTACAGTTACTACTTCATTAGTTTCTGCAGTTACTGGTGGTTTCCCCACCAACTTTTCCCTGTGATCTAATTTATCAAACACGTTTTTCGGGTTACACTTATCACAACTTATTTCTAACACATTTACCCTTGTACCTGAAACAATCCCCCTCCCCCCTTGATTGATTATATTCACTGTTGATGAGGACAAGCCTGAGAGAATCTCAAACTTTGCCTCTTCTGCTGATATATGAATATGTTTTGGGATCTTATTGAGGTGAATTGGTTTACAGAAACTGTTTGCATATTGACTCAAGATCTGGTTAATCGATTCATACTCAGGAACACTAATTCGACAATTAAGAAGGGACAGGCTTGTGTAGATCTGGAGCGAAGTTGTTGCAGACTGCGGAACTATTGTTATGGAGATTTCTTTGTTACATTGGACATGTTGTAATCAGGGCTGGAATGGTAAGATTTTTGGGGGGTACACGCTGCTCAATAAAAATCCGGATTTGGGAACACGTTCCTTTATATTTATGCACTGAGGTGGGTACACGCTGTGATTTATACTATTAGGTGGGTACACGACGTGTACCCGCGTATACCCTCCATTCCACCCCTGGTTGTAATACTCTTGAGTTAGATACAGCATTGATTTGTAACTCACCATTATCACGAACACTGCGATTCTCATTTTCTACTTCAACGCATTCTACTTCTGAACACTCCCTATTATTGTAAGTGCTATTGCACCAAGTTATATCCCTTGCAGTGTTGCAACTTAGAGGTTCGTCTCCTAAGTGTTCGTTACCCTTATGTTAGATTTAAAAAAAGGATATTACTAAGTGACATTAGAACATCGACTTCGCCATCATTTTAGAGAATTTCGGTTTCACCACTTCGCTGAAGTCAGAAACTGATTCCTAGGTGACTCATTTGTATGGTAAGGAAGATGCTGCATATTGTTGTCTTTGAAAGTATATCACGTGGTAGATTTTCCGACATTTTCACATAGGGAGTTGCAGACGTTGTTCTGTGCACGTAATCAATAATCGTTGACAAGATACAAGAACGTAGGCCTACCTGTGCCAAACGTGTACATATAGATCGTGTTAAAATACAACTACCATGGTTAGTAGAAATACTTATTGCCAGCGCTAGTAGAAATACTTATAAGCAAGATAAAAAAAAAACACCAATACTAGGGAAATACACAATTTTAGTTTTTGTGTCTTAATCTAAGCCCATCACAGCTCTCAGAGGTGACCACCCTTTCTGAGATAGAGATGGAAAAACATGAAGTATCTTAATAGAGGTATGACGTAGGCATTCGTTGGAAGAAACTGAGGAACACCAGGAAATCATCAGTCAGGAATGACCAGAAGGATTCGAACCCGCATGTGCGTTTGGTGCTGATCCGAAGTCCACGACCTCGACCGCTGGACCATGGGAACTTGGGTACAAAGAAAGTATTCTATATTAAACTCTTAGCTGAACACGCCGGCCGGGTGGTCGAGCGGTCTGCGGCGGTAGGCTATCGACTCAACGGTCCCGGGTTCGAGTCCCGGCAGGGGCATGGGTGTGGATTTTAACACTTAACAGCTAAAGGCAAATCGTGACGGGCCGAAGTCCAAAGTTACTAAACTGGCCCATATAAAAAAATAAAGTTTTAAAGTTTTTCTTAGCTGAACACGGTATTGCAAACGGGACCAATAGTTTTAAAATAATAATTCAGAATCTCACCCTTCAATCTACCTTGAAATTTTAAATTTGTGGGTTTTTCTCCACCATATTAGCTCTTCTCAGTGGAGAAATAGCAATTACCTTAATTCAAGATAACATTGACATTTGCGTAGTATGTCTGAGTTACAGAACAGAATGCCTCGTAGGTTGACTGGTGAGTGCAGGGCTTGAACCTGAACCGTCTCCTACATCGTCGATTCATAATCCACAATCACCTCACTACATCAAAGAGGGATGAATAAGTTTACAATGTAATTCCAGAGTCTCTATGTCAAGTTTCTCTATAAGGAAGCATTAAGACTTCCAGAAATCAATCAAAATATGGCACATTCTACATACGTAACATATACTTTTTCAAACACACTGACAGAAATCAGAAGTTATGTTAACCTATGTTTTGTTCAAGAAGTTCAATTTTCTTGGATTTTCTTTTAGTCTAAACAGAAAAGAAAAATTTCAGCTAAAGCCTGTTATGTGTGGGAGATGATGTTCTTTAGTGAACACTTTTCTGGAGCAAAGAGATGGAAAGTACCGGTCAATGTCTTTCTTAGGATGTAATTTATTTGTCCGATGAAAATTAGGGGAAAAGCAGAAATCATTAGTGATGATGCCGTCCAATATGCTTTATTAGTACCGAATGAAAGTCTGCGACATTATCAAATGGACCATGGGTGGCAAGACTAAATAACTAGGCTTGCGAACTTAAAAAGTAGTATTTCTTCTTAATTACATATACAAACTAATTATTATTATTATTTTTTCTTAAAGAAATGATGGCAGTATTACAAAGCCCTGTCTTTATAAAAAATAAAGTTTGTAAGAATGAGAAAATAGAGAAAGTAAACAAATTTAAATACTTATGAACATACGTAACAACTAAAATGAGGTAATGGAAGAAATAAAAAGTTGCTTCACATCAGACAAGGCATGTTTCTACTCAGTTTAAAAACTCTTAACCTCGCGATTAATATTAAGAAAGTTCAAATTGAAAACTATAGAGAACAACAGTTATTGTCTCGGTAATACTTTACGATTCCGAAAGTTGGTGTACGACGGTAGTAGATGAATATAAATTAAGAGAATTTGAAAATAGGGTCTTGAGAAAAAATATACGGGACGGAAATGGGAGGAGGTGACTATGGAAATAATGGAGGAAACTGCATAAAAACAAACTTCACGAACTTTACGGGTCACCTGATGCTGTAAGAATAATGAATTCGCAATAACTATAACTAAGCTGGACAGCCCATATAGCTCGGATGGAAAGAGAAATGAAGATTATATTCCATCCTGCTTAGTAAACCGGAGTCGGAGGAGGAAAAAGAGATTAAAGAAAGTTACTTTATAAAGATCTATGAAAAAGAGATAAAAAAATGTTACTTTATAAAGATCCTTCGTAATATTATCCTCCGACTGTTTTTTTTATTGAAGTTTTAAATCCTGAGTTATTCGAGTACCGTATAGTATACCGTACTCTGTATGTAATAAAAAATTCTGCAAATAATATTAACTTTTTTTGCAAGAATTAAGACATGGATTTTTTTTAAAAAAAACGGGCCACACAGCGATTTCAAGCGTGAAAAGCTAAGTTAGAACTGAAAATTTGGTCCATATTGGTTTAGACTGGAAGTGGACAAACGAGATTAAGTGTCCTCTCCTCTTCCTGTCTTCATATATTAATGACATTTTTGGCAGCATCAGCAGTCAGTCCAGTATCGCTTTTAGACGGAGGTCATTGCAGGTGAGTCATGTTACTTTTAATCGCGAAGTCATAATTTTAAAGCTATGGCATTGTATCGTCCTATTTCAAATGCTGTGTATATACATTGTTACGCTCGTCAAGTGAATCTATTTATGAGGAAACCTGCTTTTATAAATAGGAATGTATTATTTTTCTCAAATTTTCAAGGCGTGTGTACTTTTTTCTCGTAGTCCCCAATCCCCCCAAACCATTTTAAAATTAAAGAAAAAAAACTAATATGACTATCAAAAATGAAAGTTCATAGGCCACTAGAGCTTACAAATTAACAGGAAATACAATGGACTGCGATCTCAAGATCTTGTCCGTTTTCAAAGATTATGACGTCATTATTTAATTGAAGTCTCAGCACTCATCAATTGACAAAATTTCAAGATCGTTGTCTATTGTATTTCATGGTAGTTTGTAAGCTCTAGTGCGTTATGAACTTACATTTTTTCTAGTGCTCATAGTTTCAGAAATATTTTGAACAATGTTAAAAGTGTGTGTGTGGGTGGGGTGGAGTGAAACTTTCTGTCCAGAAGCGTAAATACTGTCTTTGAACATAAAGAGGATAGTATTCAATGCATGAATAAGATAGTGAAGATGGAGGAAGAGAAAAGTTCAAACGCAATCCATCGCTGTAAAGTACTCATGAAAACATTTATTACAGTAGCCATTTTAATTTCTAGCTTTCTTTGTTTTCTTTTTAGTAAATAATGCTTCTTGTGGAAATTTTGTTTAATCAACTTCAAAATCGAGAAATTGACCCTTCCTTGGCACAAAGGACTATTTTCGACTTTGCTTTGAAACAAATATTAGGCATATTAAAGATCAGCTTGATGATTCGAGTGGAACAACAGAAAATACAAACACGGTATCAAAAAGGAGAAAGAGTGAAAGAATGCAATGGGTAAGGGAAGCAAAGGAAGTATGCGATGTGATTACTTTCGAACCAAAATCGTTACATTCACATGGCACGTTATGGAAGCCACGCTATTTACTCCAGAAAAATTTTCGAGTTACTTTTGGAATTTTCCAACGTAAACTGTGGAGAAATTATGTTCAAATTACACATTTCTTGACAAAGAAAATCTCTCTCTTCACGAACTGTCTTCAATCCACTCGGCAGAAGAATTTCGATCACTGTCAGAAGCTGTGGGCTTGTTCGACTTTATCGTTCAAATTAGCTTGGAGAAAACGCTTAGTGAATCTTCAAAGTTTCTAAAACTGATATTAACAATACCAATAACAGTGACACAAATTTCTAGACACGAAAAATTGTGACAAACTATCAAATTCTATTCTCAATATTATAGCTACGACATTTTTCTAAGTTTTCTCAAAATCGTAACTAATTGATTTAACGCCCCTTTATTTGAAAATCTGGTCACTTCTTCTTTTGTGTCTATGTTACATAATTACACGCTACGTTGATTGATTGTCACTGATTAGCTACCCAATCCTCTCTCACATAGTGAAAGTCCAGGCCCACAGCCAGGGGGTGGGCTGAGCCCCTGTAAATTTTCTTTGCTCCTAAACATATATTTAATTTTATGTATGTTTCGTAAGCACAAGCCCTTCCCTACTTTTTCTTGACCCCCTACTTTGTAACTAGCGGCGGGCCTGAGTGCAACATCCAGTGGAGACAACCACCACCGGCAGCCACTGAAGTAAACTCTGAATTATGAGTCGTCAGGCGAATACCGGGATGGTACTTTAAAATAATGTCCCCAGGCGCTAAAGGTTAAAGTGTTTTGCGAGATAACCTGTAGCCATAACATACTGCAATGTATACGTATATATAGCTGCTTATGTATTTTTTATTAACAAATAAAAGCATATATATGTCTCCGAAATCCAGCTCCCTTTAATCTAGAGGTTATAGTTGTGAACTTTGCATTGTCACTGGAAAGTCACGCAGGTTCAAGCCTTGCTGCCTGCCATATATTTAACCACTGCCTTCCCTTATATATGTGACAAATTTAAGCCATAGTTGCCTTTGTGGCGGTTGGGTTTGTTTCGAAAGCGAGTAGAATTGTTGAATATGAATAATTGTCTGGTACGGAAACGCTGTGCGATACTCAGATACCTTTGAAGTAAAATATTTGATTAAGGAGCAATCTATCTTTACTTAAGTGAGATTTAACTAGGTTGTATGGAATGCTTTCTTAAGAAATGAAACAGTTATTTATAATTTTGGCGTTGATTGCAATAGAATATCTTGAACTTCTCTATTTTCGATATTCATACACAATGAAGATACATCCTTTTCCGAATGCTTGTATATAGTTTGCTGAATATGAATGATATTAATATATATACTTCTTCTTGCACTCAGTCTTTAATAATCTTCGCAATATATTTGTTGAACACTTTCATTCAATTCAAAATAACGTACTCTGTTCACTGATATAGCGATACCTTGTTAGTATAATATGTTCATCACTTGTATGAATTCCCATGTATATCACACAGTTTCGTTTATGATAAATACTTGCTAGTATGTGTTCTCATACAAGTGTGTGTGCGATAATTAAAATATTGATGCATCAAATATAGAGACGCAATTAAAGATTAACGGTCAAAAATAGAGAATTTATATGAAGATTAAATGATAAAATGTTACGATCGTAATATATATATATATATATATATATAACTATATAAATAAGACCTATATTTGAAGAACTAACTTATTCTGTATGGAATAGTCAATTTCAGAGAAAATTCTATTTATATGAAACGTAATAAGGCTTATCTTGTAATGGCTTTTCTCACGAACGGTACTTATTCATTCAGTTCGGACTGTAATAGACGTCTTCCTGCGGATGTATCTATCGTACAAATTTCCGTATTATCACTAATCCGTAATGTAATTACTCAGGATCAGTCCGGATTCACTGTTCACGACACTGTCCAAATAATACTGTCTTTAACACTTTGTCGATTGTAATGGCATATTCTCTTAATGTTCGATCTGAAGTCTGTTCCTACTGCAACTTCTGAATGTTTAACTGCCGCGATGAACTTTAGCTTAGTAATTACGAATTCCTGCTTCTGTAAATTACTTTTGATAAAGGCAAACTGAAAGTTCTATTTTACAATTAGTTTAGTTCTTGCATATGTATCCCATCCCGGTCTACCAGATAGTTTTTATACATATGTCACCTATCGGATAGTATAATGTTTTCTACTGGTCTTAACTCCAAATGCAATGAAGATGAGAACGAAGACACTGACTATCGAAATCCCTGCTTAATGGGCCCCCAAACATATGCTGACGTCACTCTCCCGCTTCCTCGGTTCGGACGTACTACCTCTTTCATACGATGAGAACCCTGCTGTTGACGTGCCCAAACACTCCAACGATTTATCGACGTTGAGGGGGCTACAGCCAACACACAAGCATCAATTCAGGGCTCGAATAGCAAACCACGGAGCTAGAAGCAATCCGGGAATTACTGCCTGCCAAGCGCAAGTATCCCAAAATAGGTATAAAAGTTACGAGCTTCAACAAATACCTTGGTTATTCTGTTCTCTTGACCACTAAGTCTCTGACATCGTTCAATTTCCTCCTTAACTTTAATCGGCCGCTGCATCAGTAGGTATATTGTTGACTTCTCTTTACATTTTGTGTCTTCAGATACTTCTGGAACAATTTTATATAATTCCGTGCCATTTCTTTCTTAATGAGTACTTAAAAATCTAAAAGACAATTCTTGCGGTTTCTTTACTTTTACAATTCAAAACTGAGTACCACATGTGCAGCAATTTCGTACTATTTGCCTTTCAAATTTAATATACTTTTGACAGTCGCTGTTTATTTGCAAACAATTGTACTGTTACGATTTGTTACGATAGGAAATAGATTTTTTCTTCTCTTCACACCCGTTAAACCCTGCCTTAACCCATAAATCTAAATTAAATAAATAGATGAAGCGTGCGACCGTTTAAGGATCTTACGTTGCATTTTGAGCGAGTCACAGTGGTGTAAACTTGGTCAAAAACTTCTAAATCCTTCGATTTTTTCCCTCTCCTCTCAATTTTATTAAACGAAATTATGGTAAATCAATAAATACGTTATTTCGATAGTACTATTTTATTTATTCTCTGCATTAATTACAAATAATTATTTTAATTCTTTTCCAACGCTCGGCGGGCATTTTAATTGAAGTTAAATGTTTGATTCAAATGAATTGATTTTTTTTGTTATTTATGACCTGTAGGCATCTAAGTCTCAGGCCGGGATAGGGAAGGGGAAAAGTTGCGGTAAGGTGTTAGCCAGGGTCTAAGTTGAAGGTTCCATTCCGGCATTTGCCTGGGGGATTAAAATCATGATAATTAACATGACCCCTTCCTTGGACCAGCCATCCCGACACCTCTAGGGTCAGAACCTCTGACACCGAAACTTATACCAGCCTTCACAAATTCCTTCTTCCCTCCAGTAAATACCTCCCCTTCTCCCTCCAAACGACCCTGTTGAACCGTACATCTCTTTCCTCTCCAAACAAATTGCTAAACCTGACAAGTTCCAATCACATCACAACCTCATCAATGGAGAACGAAGATCTATCTCCAATATTAGTTCTGATCCGACCATCATTATCCGCTTGCCTGACAAGGAAGCCACCACGGTAGTCATGAATTACTGGGACTACCAATCCGAAGCTCTAAAAAAACTTTCCGATCCTACCTTTTACCGCCCAATTGCGGATGACCCCACCTAAATCCTGCCTAATAAGATCCGTACCTACTTCCAAGCGCATGGACCCATAAGAAGCTACTGCGTTCCACTATTTCTACACTCTGTCCTGACAATCCCAGAACTCCTACCTACTTCCCAAAATCCATAAACATGTGAATCCCGGCAGACCTATCGTTTCCAGTTTTGTCTCTCCCACTGAAAGAATCATCTCCGCCTTCCTTGACCACCATCTCCAACGTTTGTCTAGGCTCTCCCTTCCTACATCAAAGATACCAACCACTTCCTCTCCACAATACATTCTATCTCTGATCATCTCCCACCTGACACCATCTTAGTCACAGTTGACGTGACATCACTGTATACTATCATTCCTAACACCCATGATCTCGCTACCCTTGAACACTTTCTCGACACACGCCCCAGTCCTCGTAAACCCAGCACATCATTTCTGCTTCAGCTAACCCCAGTTTGTTCTCACCATGAACCAGTTTGCTGCAAATCAAAGGCAGAGCCGTGAACATTCGTATGTTCCCTTCCTACGCCAATCTTTTCATGGGACGCCTGGAGACCCAGTGCCTCAAATCTACACATCTCAAACCTTTCACCTGGCTTCTCTATATCGACGATATTTTCTTAATCTGGACCCACGAACAAGAGTCATTGGAAACATTCCTGCAAACTCTCAACTTTATCTTTCCCGCAAAATTCACTTGGTACTTCTCCAGAGAACATTTAACTTTCCTTGATGTGGATGTCAGACTTAAGAACAATCGACTTGAGACAGGCGTTCACACCAAACCCACCAACAGTATGCAATATCTCCATTTCAACAGCTCCCATCCATACCATACCAAAAGCTCTCTCCCATACGCTCTTAGTGTCCGAGGCTCCGGCATCTGCTCCAAAATTATTTCAGCACCCTCTCCTCAGCTCTCACTGACCGTGGATATCCCTAACACCTCATCTGTAAACAACTGGACCGTGCCCGTAATCACTAATTCAAACCGACCTCCCCGCGAAGCTCCTTCCGCTCCCAATCTTCTCACTCAGTACCACCCCTGTCTTCAGGCCCTCCAAACGTTCCTCAAACTGGCGCACCCCATATTCACTGCGTTACCTGAACCTGAGTGTTTTCCATCCTGCCCCCTCTCCCCAAACCTGGCAAGTGCAATAGACCACGATGCAGAACCTGTCCTATTTTTGATCCCAGACTGACCTTCGAACATCCTGTTACTCACAAGACACTCTTCCCGACACTCCGGCAGTTGCATATCTTCCAACTTCATTTATCTCCTATTCTGTAAATTACGTTTCGCCCTGAACGTTGGAGAAACCCAAACACCTCTAACAATCCGCATCAACAACCATCGCTACTCCTAAAAATCACAACTCCCGCACCTTCCCATATCTGAACATACTTCATATCATGGCTGCACCTTTGACGAAAACTTTCGACTTAGTATCCTGAAAATTCTAAACCCTGACTCACCTGCTACAGTTAGAAAGAGATGGCAGCACACGCACAGTGCGGCCCATTCCAAAAAAGCTATCCAAAAGTCAAAAACGCAAATAAATGATTTCAAAATCTGTGTGTGTGTTTTTTTTTAAGGTCGCTGGTTATGAAACTGATGTCAGAGTTGCAAAATGTAAGCTCCTTCATCCCCTACTCGTGAAACAGCCTGTATATAATATTACAATCAAGATGAATATCGTGTTCATGGTTTTTTGGGTCGCTGATTACGAATATGAAGTCAGAGTTGCAAAACTGAACATTCTTAACATTTTAACGTATACTTAAATGATAATTGTTTTTAAAGAAATATGTTGTTGTTTTTTAAATACATGATTCCTGATTGGATTTTGGGCGGCCATTTTGAATCCAAGATGGCGACCTTTTCAACATGTTTACCTAAACTATTCGTGATGATACACATTTATGACAAATTTTCTTTCTATAGCTGAAACGGTGTGGAAAATGGATTTTTGGGTCCGTCATTTTGAAACGAATGAATAACAAACAGGGGTAACTTCGGGCAGATTTGTTTTTGTTTTATATTGACGAACATGCATCTGACTCTAACTTACAATAAGTCTGACAGCAGAACAACATAACTTTTTCGTAATAGCATAACGTACGCTTTTAATAATAAACACCAATAACAATTATTGTTTCACTAATAATTTATATTTAATAAATTATTATTTAGAAATTTTTTTTATTAATCTACGTACATTCAGACGTTGATTCAATTATATTTGATTATGATCTGCTTCAATCTAGTTTTTAAACAACTTTCAACACTTGCGTCGTTTACTGCCTCAGTAATACATTCGATGCCAATCGAACAAAGATAGCGTTGCAACTCATATTCTGGGACAGGTAAAAGGAAATAAACACTTTCATAAGTAATTTCTGACCATTACAGATGTACTGTAACCAACCCAACATCCCTAACTAGTTACTTTCTTTTTGGACTTTTGGTCAGCTTTTATGGAATCAGCCGCACTGTGAGAGTATCATCTCTATCCTTTTCAGCAACCCAGAACCCGGCCTCAACTGCATGTAAGTCCCTGCAGCGCAGTTTCGTCTTCTTCTTTTTCTTTCATTCTCTTCTTCGTTCCGTCTCTAGTTGCACTTTTATTCTATTTTTCTATATTGTTTCTTTATCCTCCCCTTTATCTTCCTTATTATTATTATTATTATAATAATTCTCTCGTTCCCTCCGATTCTTTACCCTCTTATTTCTTTAGGAAGCCTCTTACCTACTGATAGAAACCTCCGCACTTCTTTAGCCATTTGGTGTTTTCACTGACCCATCTGACCTTTTTCCAGCTTCCATAACCTGGTCACACTGTTACACAGCATCAGTTGGTAACATGGCGTCTCCTTAGCATTAGTCCCGTACCAATCCGCTCTGTCCATTTTCTCCCCTACTATGTGAAAACTTTTGCGAAATGTTGACGCTTTTCTATTGTGTTTAAGTTCGTGTACGTCTTTCTTGGTATTCTACAGAGAATGCGTTTGGCAACGCAACACAGCGCTTGTCGGCTCGAGTTCACGCTTGATTAACCTATCCCCGCCCGCCAAGCGGACCGTGGTTCTCCGGTGACTTTAGTCCATCCAGTGACTTATGGTTAAGTTCTAATTTTAAAATAATTTAATTCACATATTTGAACACCAGGACATGTTGGACGTATAGAAGAACATTTTGTTAGTACATGTAAAATCTGCGAAAAGAAATATAAAATAATATTTTCAGCAATGAATCGTGAGGTGCTAAGGAACGGGAAAGACACGGGCCGACTGGCGGGCAGAAACAAGTGAATTAAGCGTGAGTTCGGCCAACAAACGCTGCGTTGCGTTGCCAAACGCATTTCCTGTATACTGTACCTTTTTTACCATCTTATATATGGTATAATAGGATCCGCACCTACCTTCAAGCGCATGGACCCCATGAGGAGCTGTCGCGTTCCACTGTCTCTACATTCTGTCCTGACAATCCCAGAACTCCTAAATTTTACCTACTTCCCAAAATCCATAAACCTGGTAATCCCGGCAGACACATCGTTTCCAGTTTTGGCTCTCCCACTGAAAGAATCTCCGCCTTCCTTGACCACCAGCTCCAACCGTTTGTCCAGGCTCTCCCTTCCTACATCAAGGATAACAACCACTTCCTCTCCACAATCCATTCTATCTCTGATCCTCTCCCACCTGACACCATCTTAGTTACAGTCGACGTGACATCACTGTATACCAACATTCCCCACACCCAT
>JAGDQP010037185.1:0-18729 GCA_022664845.1 Lepisma saccharinum | reverse complement strand
GTTCTTACAATGCGGAAAGAGTGAAGTGTCAGCAATAATTGAGGACGTTGAACTCAGTGCCCAGATCAGTTTCTCCCTAAACCTGCTATCATTGAGAACGCCAGCTTGTGTTACAGACTGAGCGCATATAATGCTAAAATACCACAAAGAAAGGCTGTAGCATCACGAGATTGCAAATGACCATCTAACTGCAGGTTAGTCTCTAAATCTCAATCAGAAGTCAAAGTTGTTACTCTTCACCTGCTTTCGTTGAAGGTGCTACTGTGCATTGGAAGTAGAATGCAAGAATATTATAAGCAGTGGTTCTAACTTTGCGAGATAAATTAATGTCGAATAAATTAATGTCTCTGAGGCCAAATCTGAAATCAGTTTCTTCTCTACCTGTTTTAATTTAAGTGTTAGATTCTGAGTAGCTATGGTGCAGAAACACCTTAACAATTGAACAAAATGAAAGTAAAAGTTAGACAAAACAAATCTGGAGCCCATTCATGCAAGTGTGAACAAACCGAAGTCGACAATAGCAATGTTATTTTGGTTAAAACAAGTTCGAGCTGCAACTCACAATCGCAAAGGCCCTAGATAACTTTTTTAGCCACGCAAGTATCATTTTTTTATATATAAAATAGGCTGGCAACACCGACAACTTCTGTGCCTAGGTTCGGGAAAATCCACAGTATTGTGTCGCATAATGTTTATGCCTAGTTCGGTGATGCTATGACTAAAATAATGGAAGCAATTTGAGAAAAGATTATTTTTGTAGAAAATAGGCTGGCAACACTGATAAATTGGTTGCTTGGTAACGTAAGCCCTCTCATTGTTTTTATATTGTATCGAATAATGTTTACGCCAAATTTGGCGCAGCTGGGTTTAACTGAATGGAAGTAATTTGAACAATTGTTGGACTCGAAAAAGTTGAACTTATGGGTGCCACAAGAGTTGACACAGACCAACAAGAATCGCCGTCTGAGGTGTGCAGTTCTCTGACTGTAAAGAAGAAGAACAGAGGTTTCCTGCATCAGATTGTCACTTCCGATGAAAAATGGATCTTCTATGACAATCGTAAACATTTAGGACAATCGTTGGATCGTGATCAACGTCCAGGACAGTGTCCTAAATCATTTCTGCACCCACGGAAGGTGTTGTTGCTGGTATGGTGGTCTACGGTGGGAGTGATCCATCATGCCTTTCACAGACGAGGTGAAACCATCACTGCAGATCGTTACTGTGATCAGCTCCGTGAAATGCACCGCAAACATCAAGCAATGGTCAACATAGCAGAGGCGTTTCGTCCCTGCATGAATTAAGGAACTTCATACAGTTCAAATAAATATATTTAGTAACTAACTTCCTTTCTCATCACATGGCAATGATGAGTTGCCATCTAGCGACCAAATTTGGAACGCCCTCTTTCATTTCTCTTCTCCCCTGCAATCAATTTTTTTTTGTTTACAGCCTCAAACTCCTTTGTAACTTGCACAACTGCGCGCCCACGCGCTAACCTATATAATGACGAAATAGCAGCAAATAAGGTAGTTCACACTACTTCCTTACTTCCAGATGACAGACCACGAGGCCTCGCTTTGTGTAGTTGACAAAAATCAGTTCATCTATCGCGGGGAGGACGACGATAAGGATTTCGTGGATTTAAAGAACTTACAGTTCCTACACTCTATGAAAATAACGAATCGCTACTGTAACAAACATTGTGTTCTCATGTTGCATGACAATGCCCACCCATACGTCGCGCAAAGAACGGTGTAGGCTCTCCATGAGTTTCAGTATGAACCACCAGCCGCATTCCGCCGATCTATCTCCCACTGACTACCGCTCTTCAGGCATCACGTTCACTTTTGGCAGAAAAGACTTTCCCTGATTATCGGGAGGTGCCACATGTAATTGAGGATTTCTTCCCCACGGAATCCAATCGCTGGCTGAGCGATGGTAACAGTGTGTGGATGCAGACGGCGAATACCTTGATTAACCAGGCAACGTAGTTTTCTTTTTTTTCGGCATTTGGACATGACGCACATTTAATTCGCACTAACCAACTATAACAATGAAGTTAAACAGAGACCTAAAATTCATTTGTAATTCAAAATTAGTATCAAAAAGAAGAAAAAGATTTTCACTGTTCTGTCGAAAGCGGCAGCTTCTTTAAAAACACGTCAAACCCTTTTCATTCATCCTATACTTTGCTTTTTGTATACCATACAAACCTGTGGGTGAGTGGTAGCGTTCATTTCCTTGCCATCAAAGGGTTCCGGGTTCGATTCCCAGGCGTAAGTGATTCGGAGACCACGTTAAACTATAGGTCCCGTACTTAGGATATCATCATCATCATCATCTACTGAAAGGCTATATCAAACCACCATCAGTTCACCTTACCCAGTGACCTTCAGGTAGTGTTTTCCACGAGACGAGACAGAACTCAATAAGATAGATCAAGCGGTAGCACGTCTGACTACGAATCGGACAGCCCAGGTTCAAATCCCGGCCGCGACACTGGAGACTTTTCTCGCAGTGTTCCCATGCCTGGCGCTCTGAGGTGCACTCAGCCTCCCATTAGAGTGTCCTTGGTATTCCTGGGCACCTTGGGAAGGAAGGCCGAAGGCGGTCGAGCGGTGGACTGACCACTCCACGTCACTTCATACCGTAGGTCGAGGGTAAGAGAAGCGCTACCTCGACATCACGCGTGCAGATCGCTTTATCTTTATATACATATAAAAAAATAGTTTATGAGCTACACCAACAAACTTCGGGAGGTGATTCCTCACATCAAAACAAGACGAAAGTTCCTATGACAAATTTTCGAAATGCTCATAATTTCGAAGCTACAGGCTGCCGAAAGCGTGGGAAAATCAATTTTAGACCTTCATATTTCTAACACCACGAACAGTAACTGATGCGGTATAGTATCGTCAAAGACTTCAAACCTGTTCTATTTGAAAAATTGTATTCCAAAATTGTGCGATTAGTGTGGAAGGGATTCCTCCCCCACAATTTTTGACTCCGGAATATTTCTGCAGTATAGAGATAGGTCAAAATGACCATTAATTAAAAAGCTTCCCGTGAGAGTAAGGATGACATTCTCAACATCCAATCAGACAATTATATTCAATCTCTTTGATAACAAATAAACAAAATTTTCGATTAAATTATGCAATTATTACTCCTGCTTGTTATGCAATCACAAAAATCGATCCGGTCTAATGGAGATACCAACTTGGCGCAAACGAATTAATGTTTCCTGGTGGAAAGCCGTCGCATGTATGTTCATTGTGACCCATCTTTACTTCAGATAATTTCTGGGAATCCGCCAATTGCTTCGGGGAATCCCTTGCGCACCTTTGGCGAAATTTTCAAAAAAGCCTTTTTTGATACTCCATAGACGCATTTGACGGTAGACTCCCTACGTACCATGCCGCATCAGTCCTACTATTAATAGTATTGGAAATATGAATCTCTACAGCACATTTTCCCACGCTTTCGGCAACCTGTAGCTCCGATAATTTATGAGCATTTCGAAAATTTGCCAGACACTTTCTTCTTGTTTTGATGTCGGGGAATTACCTCCCGCCGTTTGTCCTCTGGTGGGCAACACTACCTTCAGGTCAGGACATACCATGGGGCAGAACACCCATCATCATCAATATTGTCAAGAGTTAGATTCGTCTACTTCCTCTATTTCCCCTCACCTATACATTAATTTGAATCTCTCAGTATACAATTCCTGCACAGCCAATGTCCTAACCAATTTATCTTTCTCTTCTTTATTGACTTATTCGTCTCCCGCGTACTCTTTTCAGCAATTTCTTATTACACATCTTCTGTATTCATTTTTTTTAAATTCTTCTTCAAGTCTACATTTCGAAAGCGTTCAATTTTCTTTCTTCATTTGTTGGTAGGATCCACGTTCCGGCTCCATTATAAACACAATACCCCCACTCAAGTCATCTATTCATAGTATATAATAAATAATTAAATTTTAGTCCGTGATAAAAACGGGTCTAATATTTTCTTTAATTGTCCAAAACAAACATGTGAATATTTTTCGAAAACGGCTATCAAATCATTGCTGAAACGTTCTGAACATTATGATGGTAATAAACAACGTTTACAATAACAACTATATCTTCTAACACTATTTTTTTAATTTTTTTTATGTTAAGCCTCAATATTTATTGTATCTGAAATTTGAATTTATTCATGAACTTTTTAGGCTTTTCAGGCTCTGGTTATTATTTTTATGTACTTTAACTGACAGGTTATTAAAGGTAAAGCATTGCTTCATTATCACTTTGCAGAACTCAATATCGCGAAATATGGTCCTTGGTCCTTTATTACATAACGGTATCCAATTGAACATTAACTATACTCGCATTTTAAACTGAAAGTTAAAAAAAAAAAAAAAACAATTACTCTGTAACGCCTAAGAAATTCTATCACAATGAAGGATGTGGCTAATCGTGAAGTATTTTCTGTCACTAATAAATAAATAAATAAGTAAATAAAACTTACCGTAACCGGTTCTTTGAAACCCTTGGAAGCCTGCCATACCAGCTGTTTCGTAGGCTCTCCACGCTGTCATCATATCTTGTGCGTAGGCTGCGTAAGGGTTGAACCCAGGATTAATGCCATTTGGTTGTGCGTGCTGAGAATGATAGCTTCCAGCATCCCGCCCTTGCTGGAGCGTAGCGAACCGAGATCCGAACGGGGGCGAATAGGTGTGGCCGGAGGCTGGGCTTATGGCGCAGTCTCCGCCTACTGGTGAGGACGGCTGCCACATGGAGGATGCGTGCGTGTGGTGCGAGGAGACGGATGGTGATGGTGATAGGGTACCGTTGACCCCACCGCCTAACAGAGATGAAGTATGGGAAGGGTTGACGGTTGTACTGCCCATATATTGCACTCCGAGAACCGCCCTTGTTGTCGGCACATAAACAGGACTTCCCAGAAATGTATTTCCGGTAGATTCGTGATAGGTCCCTCCGTTGTTCGTTTGAAACATTATTTTGTGTCAGATTTATCACTTATTTCACTGTGACAATTCAATATGTTCTGCAGAAGACACTGGATTTGAACACAACACTGTTTATTAAGATCTGACGTCATTAAAAACACTAAAGCAGTGCGAAAAGAATTAATTTGTTGTGGAACCACTTTTTACACTGTAATTCCTCGCCCTCTTCTTTCTTGACTGTCTGGAAAAAAAAAAAGAAGAAGAATTTTAATTAATTTCTCAGTTTTTTACACCAAATACTTCAGATTCATAGCTTAGAATGAAGGCACAGCTCACTATTAATTCATACAGGGATCACGCCAGGATTTTCAGTTTAGGGGTTGTAAAGTCAAAATTGGAGCGGTGTAAGTGGAGTTTTTTTTGCATAATTTCTATCGATTTTTGAAAGCAGAATTTTTTAAGTTGGGGGTGTTTTCGAGAATTTGGGGGGTGGGGTGAAACCTCCACAAGGGGGCGGTCTGGCGGAATCAATTCATACAATGTCCTTCATAAAGATGTTTACAATAACAATGAATACTGTAGAATTAAATAGAATCAACTGTAAAGCAGTCGTTCAAATAGTCTACGTCAGCATCCCGTGGCAAGGGGATTTAAGGTTTATTTTTGCTGCCCAGTGCCCACATATTTATTAAGAATAGGGCATCTGCTTAATTTTGATTGAAATGACTACAAATCTGCTGACATAATATTTGAACGACCCCTAAATTGCGTATTTCTTAAGGGTCTTTAGACAACTTTGAACAGTTGAAGTCTTTAGACAACTTTGGCTCTGGTCGCACTATGTAACTCTTAATTGACGGCCTGAGTCAAGCCAAAGTTGCCTAAAGGTTTTTAAAAAAATCCATTCTTAAGGGTGTTTACAACGTAATGCAAAACTCATTGCTAATTCACAGTTTCAGTGTTTAATAGCGGATTCAATCTTTGGAATTGTTTTTAACGTCCTAAACGAGCTGGAAAGCATCTCAAGACGGTTCCTACAACTTTCGGTAAAGTAAGTTCCGAACCACTGCGTTCAACGGACCCTGACACGAACTGAACCCGCGACCACGCACATAGAAATTGAGTGCGCTAACTGGGGTTGCCAACTTACCGGAATTTCACTGGTAGCCGGAAATTCCTTTGTGATTAAAGTCGGTGGCCAGTAGATACCTTTTACTGGCCTTACACATGGCCGGTATTGTATTTCTGATAATTTCTATAGGGGGTCAATAGTTATAATCTGGAATCCAGGGGGTCCAGTTCAGACTCGCCACTCATTCATTTCTCGGTCTGTTTTCTGTCTGTCCTTGTAAAGTGTCATTGTTACTTGTCTTAAGGGGCCTGGTCTCATTTCTTTGATGTCCCTACGCACAAATTAATTCCCATCATATTTTTGTAGGTACATGCTATATGGCACCAATTATTTTGTTGTGTACACTTGTAGTTTACATGTTAAATATTTGGTTTACTGTAGGAAAATATAGTCTAGTCTATCGTATTAGCTAGTTGCTAGCATCCATTCTTGATCTTTTAAAGTTGAGATATACATTGTAATAGTTTCCAGGTTTTTATTTTTCTGGAGGGGAGGGTGTGTTTCTAACTATTGTTCACTAATTTTCTTTTAACGTCTTTTTTCTTAGAAGAAGAAGTCCACCCTTGTACTCTTTTGTACCTTTATTCGGCCTCTTTCAGTCCCCTGTGGTTTATGGAAACACTTCAAGTCATAATTAGTTACCAATGGAGGTGCCGTAATTTTATTTTCCATAGTTAGCAATCCTAGCGCTAACACCGGAGTTCAGACCGCCTATCCTGACGTGTTTATTCCGGGTTTTAATTCCTCAGTTACACTAGTCAAATGCCGAATTGGTACGTTCAAACTAAACCCTGGACGACTTTCTTCTAAAATTATTTTCCATACCCTATACCATCCTAACCTGAAATTGTATACAGAATGAGACGACACAACTTTTCTTTTCTTTAGTCTCATGAGTCATGAGTAATACTAACCGAAGGATGTAATCGCTCAAATTCGAGATGGCGTTTGACTATACCATGGCAGCCCAGTCCAGTATTTAAGTTAAATAAAAAGAAAAACAACATTATACAAACAAACTTGTGAAACCTAGCCCCTGTAGTGAAGTGCTGGTGATCACTGACTAAATATAAACCTTGGAGAAACTGCTGTGCATAAAGTGAAAAGATCTCACACCGTCCATCCTAATTGAGGCTTCCCAGATATCCTCCCTCGGTTCTATTACGTTAACGAGGCGATGATACATCTATATACTACGGATTAACAGCTGTCCTCCAAAACGAGGACACATGTTTGTTCTTAATGAATCATTTCCAATCGAGATATTTTTTAGAAAAATCTCTTCAATCTAATAAGTGCAGTTGGGCAATTTAAAAGCCATATCTTAATATTTAAACAATGGTTAATATTTTTCGTCTGTTTTCTTCATGTGGATTGTAAAAGTAACGCAGACAATCTAACAGTTTCATTGTGTTATAAAAGTATTCTTACTATGGCTTACGAAACCCGCAAGTTCATCGTCACCGTAACAAACGTTAGCCATTTTAAATAATAAAAGCAAGAACATCATTCAATAATATTTCTTTCTCGTATCTTAAATGAAAGCTATTCGCAGCTGTCCTCCTTTATCTGCCAAATTGTACTCCTTAAACAACAATTTGGCAACCCTGCCTTTGCTTAATGAATGCTCCTGGCGCTAGCTCCTCCAAAGGGCTTAGAGAGAAGTTTAGACAATATAAGTCTACACTGTAAGAAAATATGCACATTTTTAAATAAATTTCTTCGACGTAAATTGAATTTAGTATTATTCATTTGACCAGATTTTGAACACTAGATCTATTCGAGTACTTTTACTTAACTTTTCTAACCCTTTTTTTCAATCACAAACTTTGATCATTATAACAGTTTCTATTCACGCTGTTTCATACACTGCCAAGATGGAACCAAGAAGTCCTAAAACCGTAATTATTGAAATTAGCAAATCCGTAGCATAACTTCCGGTATGTAGTTGTAAATGGATATATGCACTAGAAAGTCTAGTGAATTAAAATCCTATGTAAAGAGCTGTTGATAGCTTCGTCCTGATTGGAAGTTCTTCAGGAATTTCTAAGTTCTTCCACAAAAATGACAAGATAATCTATTTTTTTATTTTATTTAACAAATCCAAATACAGTTCAGAAGCCATTTAAAATTAGTACACAAGAGAAAAGGACTCGGTCCTAGCCTTAATCAAGGTACCATCCCAGCATTTTGCCCTGTGTAATCGAAAGGAAACCAAGAAAATTTTCAGCTGGAATGGGCAGTCACCAGGAACGAACTTTCGACGTTCGGAATTCGCATTCAAACTCTCCCACCAACACGGCCGCTCGGCAAAAACGTCTGCATATATTTTCTATACAATATAAAAGATTAAATCAATCTGTAATGGCTTGTATAAATCTCAAATGATTCGAATATATATTAAAAAAAAAAAACATTGATGGCATGTACATCTAAACAAAAACGAAAAAAAAGTACAAAAAGAGAAACGTTTTCTCTAATCTTTTCCAAGAATGAAAGCGTGATGTTTTTGTTGAATAGGAAGGTTACTAAGAAAGCAAAAATAGCCACTGCATGTCAGCTTATCGGTAAAATGGAGTTGAACTGATAAGTGGAAATCATGTGAGGTTAGCTTGCGGCTTTGTCTTTCATGATAAAATTGCACGTAGCCAGCCACACACACATACAGACAGACACACAAATATAACAGACCATACACAAGACACTTTTTATTATGTGCGCGTTTTTTTAACAGTGGAACTGTTTGTCGTGTGCTCCTAAGTTATAAAGAGGAAAAAATTCTTCCTTCGTTTTTATGAAGTTCATTTTCTTTTCTTTTTTTTAAAAAGAAAAAAAACTTTTATGGTTACAATAATCTAGCAGGTGATAGAAATAAGTGTTATAGAGATAACCACGTCTCTAACATGATGAAATAATTTGTAGCATTAAAAGTACTGAAAGCAAAGATAATAATTGGAAGTTTATGATGGACAAAGATGGCTTCATTTCTTACCAATACAGTACTACCTGATATAATCAAAGTGAATTACCTTTCTTTTTTTACTCTATGGAAATATTTACGTATTACAGGGTCGTTATTATGGTTTCGTATTTGTCAATGGTCGTTTAGAATTTGTGACGTAACCATGCTTACTAAAGTACTGGATCTATTCAAGCTGATTCATCGGAAAATTTGAATCCCAAACATCAAACAAGTCATAGATAAAATAGAAAACAAAGCCCCTTCTCTCATCCTCTGTCATGACACCTGGCGTCAGTCCATCTGAACTATGTACGAATTAACGCCAGGTGTCATGAAATAGGGCGAGAGAATAGGGTTTTGCTACCTATATAATTATTTATGACTTGTTTGATGTTTGGGATTCAAATTGCCCGACGAATAAGCTTGAATAGATCTAGTACTTCAATGTTTATCAAAACTAAACCAAAACATCTTGTATTTTACATTCGAAATTTATAACAACAAAGCGCATCCTAAGAATATAATTTTCGAATATATCTTAGATGTCCATAAGAGGTTTATCGTATTTAAGGAACAAAGACGTGTTTGGTATAAAATTTGTGTACCAAATATACTAAATAATTTTGTTGCCTCTTGCTCCGAGAAAAGTAAAGTTTAGCTCAGGGATTCTACCAGGATATCCAGTTTGGGGAGTATAAGTTCAAAATTTGGAAGGGTTTTGCAAGGTTTCTACATATTTTAACTGTAAAGAAATTACTTAAAAAACTTTTTTAAAAACGTACTATTCTTTTAAACAATCGTACTAAAAAGTGTAAAATAATTTTCTTTATGCATGATTAAAAAGAAAAGCATGAGGCACGTCGGCACGATGTCATATACACTGTAAAAAATGGTTGTGTTAATTCAACACAATGCGGTGTCCCAGCGTGACTACCACTTTTGTGTGTTAAATCAACATAACACACGGTGTTGATTTCGGTACTGTGAAAAAAAAGTTACGGAGGCAATGAGATTTGAACATGGGTTGTTCAGTTAGAAGTCGAGCGTCTTACTGACTGAGCTAAATAGTCGGACAGAAAATGAAGTAGATGCAAACGATATTTAATGAACAACATTTGAATTAAACGACTACACTATAGACTTAAACAGTGTATGGGTTCAAATATATGTTGTTGAACCCCCAAAACATACTAAGTTACTTACACGACTTATGACATGCTTTAATCACTTCCTATTTGTCAATTGGAAAATAGAATTCCCATTCATTGAGAAATTCTATTTCTATGAAAGCAAGCAAGATGGCGGAAGCCAAACACTTGAGCACCATTACTGCTTTCTTATCGTAATAATATGTCGAATGCTGCGCTTACTTTCATAGAAATGGAACATATTCTCAGTAAATGGGGATTGTGATCCCTAATTGACCAATGAAAAAGTGATTAAACCATGGCATAAGTCGTGGGAGTAACTTTGTTTGTGTTTACGGTTCAGCAAGATTTTTTTAATCCTCTATATTGTTTCAATCTAGTACTCTTTCCGTCTGACGATTTAGCGAAGTCGGTAAGACGCTTGACTTCTAACTGCGCAACCCATATTCAAATCTAGCTACAGCCGTAACTTTTTTTTCTTCCAGTACCGAAATCAACACCGTGTATTGTGTTGATTTAACACACAAAAGTGGTAGTCACGCTGGGACACCGCATTGTGTTGAATTAACACAACTATTTTTTACAGTGTACTGTCATTTTTTTTCAATTGACGCGCGTCATGCATAAACAAAATTATTTTTCACTTTTTAGTGCGAATTGTTTAAGAAAGTATGTTTTTGAAAAAGTTTTTATTATTATTATTTTGTTTCGAGTTATTTCGGTTCTCGGATACTTTTTCTCAAGCCAATGCTTTGTGACCCAAATCCTAAAGTGTTCTGCAACCATTCAAACGCAACATCGTTGCAGGCTAGTATTTATTTTAGGATCACATCTTAAAAAAAAAAAAATATTAAAATATGCTTTTAAAATATATAAATCTATAGAAATATATGAAAGTAACACGGGAATATTGTATTGTCACCCGACTTACATCGCTGTGCAAAATTTTCATCATTCTATGACGTCGGAAAATTAGTTAAGAAATAATTAACGGTGCAAAATTTGAGGGCACCACGAACCATTGTGAACTAAAGAAAGGTCTATAAAAATAAAGTTCGCGGAGATTGTTCCAGAATTTGAGAAGTCTGGCAGAACTTCCGGTTCAGATTTTAATGGTAGAGCACCGTTTTGTTTTAGTGTGATACCTTATAGCCTATATTGTAAGGATACTTATAGCATAGTCAAGCGAAAGTTATGCTAACCGAAAATAACCTGTAGGTCTATGCCAAGGCGAAAAATTGATAATTTCATGTTCTCTTTAATAATAATAACAATAAAAAAAAAATGTTTCACAAAATCAACTTGGATAGAATTTTTTTATTTAGAAAACATTTAAAATCAGATAGATCCCAACACGAAGAAAGAGTTATGTTAAGAGTATGACACTTTAAAAAGCAGATTACTCTGCATGAAATTTACAATTTATTCAGAAGGTCACTTGAACCTGAATGAAAAAAATAAAATTAAAATAAAATAGAAAAAAAAAACACCTTGAAATCCATGCGTAATTACGTTGAATAATGCAATCTTTGTGAACTATTGCTGGTACTGTTGTTGATCAAATAATGAACAAGGGTTTAAAGATTTATTTCGGGCTTAAAGCGACCTCACGGTGGCCGGGAGGTTAGAGCGTTCGCTATCTATGTGCGTGGTCACAGGTTCAAATCTCGCCGGGGTCCATTGAGCGCAGTGGTTGGGAGTCCACTGTACCAAAAAACTATAGGTCCCCTCCTTAGAAGGTAACCAGTTCGTTTAGGACACTAATAACAATTCACTCACTTGGGCACCCTAGCATTAAACGGAAGATAATATAACCTAACCTATTGGAACCTAATCTATTTAGCGTATGTTTAGAAATGAATATAAGAATTACCCCCTTAACATCAACTTTCCCCCCCTTATTCACTGTCCTACTTTTTATAAGCGTCTGCAATATAAATACATTATCCAACGTACTATACATCCTCCGAAACCCTGTCTGTAGCGGACTGACCTTATCGAATGTTTCAGCCCATTCCGTTAGCCTCATACACAGTATTTTGCAATATGCTTTCCCCATAATCCGAACAATTGACACTCCCCTGTAATTACTAGTATTATTTTTGTCTCCTTTCCCCTTATATATTGGACATATAATAGACTGTGACCATTTGTTTGGAAATTTTCCTTCACGAAACAATGAATTTACTAGCTTGATCCCTATTTCCATCATATCCCTATTCTTTGCGGCAGCCTTGCACATTTCCCCTCCAATTCCCTCAATATCTGATGCCTTCCCATTTTTCAGACTATCTACCGCTTGCTTATATTCCATCTCAGAAATTGCCTCATCTAAAATAGGTACGAAGTCTCCTATATAATGCGAGAAAGTATCCCCCCCTCTTACCTGCCTATTATCAACTTGTAAAATTTCCCCCAAATGCCGGTTCCACTGCTCTACTGTAATGTTTGCCGCACTCTCCTTCCTTTTACGCAGCTGCCTTAAAATTACCCACAGTTTACTGGTGTCGTTGTTACGTAATGCTTCTTCGATCTGCTCTTTTCTGCGTTCCTGCCATAACATTTTTTCTTGTTTGATAACCTCCCTGTATGTTCTCCTTTGCCTTATGTAAATCATTCTATCCTGCTCCTGTGTACTCATTCTACATCGCCGTACATTTCTACTTTCGAAATATGCACTTCTTTTGTTACCTTACCGAACATAAGTGAAATAGGTTAGTTAAAGCCAGATTAGACATAAATTTCAAGTATCGAGCTTAAACAGTTTGGCCTGGGCGTTGATGTCAGCCAGTCAGGATTTCTGTTTTATATAGAGATAATTATTGTTATTGTTATTATTATTATTACCTTCACAGGATATTATGGTATAAATTCAAATTGCCTTACTCTCAAAAGATTGGGAGCACTGACGTAAATATGTTAATCTGGAATCTTTAGAACATTGACCGAGCCGCTGGCGTAGCATTCGGGAGACCGTGGGTTCAACCCCAGTGGTCGACCATCCTGATTGAGTTTTTTCTACGGTTTTTTTCAGTCACTCCAGGCAAATGCTGGGATGACACCTACAGCATAAGCCCTGGGTGACACCTTCCCGAATCCTTTCCCCTTCCATCCCGGCCTAAGCGTTATAAATAAAATTCAAATAGGGCACAGGGAAAATTATGTACAGAACAAGGCATCATAAATTATTGACTGATTCTGACAAAGATTGTATTTGTTTAAACGTTTAATCAACAACCATTACGTAAAATAATTATATTGCTATCAAACTTCTATATTTAACACCTTCTTGTTTAGCTGTATATCTATCTGCTATCTGTATATCTATATGTATCTTGTATGATTTAGTGCTGTATTGGCACCATGCTGTTCGTAGAACATTAATAAATATTGCATTACATTATTATTACCACAACAAATGTAGCGATATTTCACGTTACTAATAAACGGCTAAATAAAACTTAAAATTCTAATTTATGTATACTGGGAAACATAGAGTTGCAGGTGATAATAGCAGTACAATATTTTGATGATCCTCTGAATCTAGAAAAAGTGACTGTGATCCTGGTGCAAAACTAGGAGTTTTATTGTAGTTGCATTTGCTATGAAGATTTATTTTCGAGAAATTCTGTGTAATGAAGAACAAACCTCCACAGCTCCGGGCTTAAATTCATTCTGTAATGAATATAGTGTCTGTGTTACTACGTTCCATTTCTGACTTCCAGAAGTATCTTATTGACGAAACGTTTTCGGACATTTAAGCCCGAAATCCGGCATTTTCCGCAAAGGACCATGTTTAAATCCCTGTAGAGGAGAAGGAGTATGATTCAGGACCATGATTTTTTGTGTGTATACACTCGGTTGGTAAGTCTAAATATAAAATTTTGCAGAATTTTATTCAATTCCTTTACCCCAACAAATATCAAATTGTATACAATTTGTTACTTATTATTGGAAGTAATATTATTATTTCAGCCTAATTATTGGAAATAAATTTTCAGAAAAGGCGATTCATTATGTTCAAAGTACACTTCAAGATCTACACAACGGTTTTTGATTAAGCTCTCTAGCTCTTCCGTTTTTTTTTTTTTTTTTTTTAGATATTCAGGTTTGCGTACATGTCTACGGGAGTAAAAAAAAAAAAACGTCACCCGCCATTTTGGAAATATGGTCGCCCCGCGAAAAATAAGGACATAACATTTCTTTCAAATGTGGTTCTGATATCTTCAGGTATCTAGGAACTCACATACAATTTTTTTTTTTTTTTTTTTTTCCAAATGATGGTGCAACCATTTTTTCTAAAATTGAATGACTTGTCATGGAATGACGTATGTTTCAGTTTCTGGCGCAAAGTCTGAGGAGAAGTGCTAATAATTAAAAAAAAATAAAAATAAAACAAACAGCCTTACTCAAATTATACAATAGTTTATTTTACTCTGCATAGCTGTGATCATGTATAAGACGAATAAAGTGCATATATAATAATACACAACTTTAGCAGTGAATTAATTAAACGGAAGATGCAAATGTCTCATATTTAGCGATTATAGTATTATCTATAAAAACGTAAATCCCATGCTCTAATGAGAATATTCAGACTACACACACTTTTAGGCCTATATATTGTTATTTGACGATTTACTTAATTTGTATTTAACGTTCACAAAAATAATATACCGACGTTCTGTCGACACCCACCACTTCTCTGGTGTTATATTTTAAACATAATAATTGCTTATATCCTGAAATGCTTGTATGAATACATAAAAAACTGATTATTATGATTTTACCTAATTATTCATGCTTTGAGGAATATATCATTACATAAAAAGTTTTCCAGATCGGGATTCGAACCCAGGAACTCACGATTAGAAGCCACGCGCTCTACCACTGAGCTAACATGAACACATCTACTTATCTCTTTCTGATAGAATTCCTTCTGACGAAATATGACTGAATTTTCGATGTCCCAAGACAATGGCATTCATATTAATTTCAAATGCTGTTGTTTTTTCTCCTTTGTCTTGTTAATTGTACTATGAATGCGAGAACTATGTTTGCTGTCTTTCCTTTCTTTGGAAATGTTCTTTTACGTATGGAAAAGTAGGTGACAAAACCATCACGTGATCACATGTATGCATAGTTTTCTACGTATTTCAATGAATGTCACTTTTTTCTACTCTTAATAGCATTCCGACATATCTTATTGCACTTAAAAGAAGAAAAACACATCCGTACTAACGTTTCCTAATTGCGAAGATTCACTTTTGGAAGCTCGAATTTGTCATCTTTGGTTTAAAGTTTCCGAAGATACCCGAAGTTGGACTTAGAGAATTTTCAACTGAAAAATGCCCTAAACAATGCGGTTATCCTGTTCGGAATAGGGTGTACATATATAAAATATGTATAAATATCCTTAAAATTATGATAAGTTTATATAGAAATCTGAATTTCAGAAGGCGTCCGGATCCCTTTGTCCCTTACCATGGATACGTTAATACGAACTTCATATAAATATTTACACAGGTATATAGGATACTGGAAGACAACGGCAGATAAATAAAAATCAATTTTCTCTTACTGTTTGGTTAAGAGGCTTCAGTACCTATTTTGTGAGTTTTCGTATTTTTTAAAAATAATACAATATAACAAGCAACAATGAAATTTTGGAAAAGCGGACCAGTTATTAAATGTCTTTCAAATGAACTAACACATAATGTTAGTTGAGAGATTTGAAACTCTGATGCATGACGTCCAGTTAATCAGCTATTGAAATTTCTGAGCTAAAATTAACAATTTCAAAATCTCCAGAAGTTCATTTGATACACACTTATAAGTTTTATAGGGCCACTTTCCAAAACTGCACTGTTTTTTTGTTATTTATCCAGAATTTATAAATATAAGAAAATCACAGGACCTCTTAATGATAAGTTTTGGATTCACAGAACTCATATTTAATAAAGACGAACGGAGTTTTCTGACAAGGCTGATTATAATTTAATAACAAAATGAATTGTCGACTTGAGATGTTTTTAAAGACAATAAAATATTAGACATTGTTTGTATACTTTCAAACTCCTGAATTTCTTAAACGGATATGAACCATGTAACAATAACATTATGTTCCATTTTCTTTGAAATAAAAATTCACAACGCAAGGGAAACTATATTAAAAAGAGCTCCATTTCTGATTAAAAAATAATGGAGTTCTTGTAATGGCTTGTGTAATTAAATTCGTTCTATAAACCTGGCTGGACACATTAACAAACCCACCCCTCAAACGCCAGCTGTGCCTAATGTAATGAAGACAGAATCCCTTTTAGCAGTGCTTAAGGAGGATTCAATGTACTCATCCCCTACTCCTACCCCCCCCCTCCCAATCACATTTTATCTACGTAAATTACACAAGAGCTATCTTCTACAGATAGCGAATACCCAATAAGCCTTTCTCAAGAACACGAAATAAAATTTATTACCCCAACAGGTGCGCAATGGGTGCTTCTTATGTTTTTTTTTTTTTTTTTTTTTTTTTTTTCTTTCTTTTCAAGGTAGATGGCGCCTTCGAGACGTCTCTCAGGGCTCTTCTTTTTTTGGAATTCTTGTTCCTCTTCATGACCTTGATATATTAGAAGAAGAAGAAGGCACGCCTCTTATACCTTAAGAGGAAAGGAGACAAAATGGCGTTCTCTCAAGTTGTAAGAAGTGTGAGTATAAAAGAAGTCATGTCAGTTATCTTGGTTTGGTTATCAACTAAATGGACTTACATAAGTGATTATACGAATTGACTGCAGGTTGAATTCGATATTTATAATGTTCAAAACGCTACTTATGACGAACTTTTTCAGTCATTCGTACAAATGATTTAATGCTTTTGATTTTATGATTTTTTGCATGACCGATAAACTTACTTTTAAATTATGTTCAAGATGGCATTACGTTCACATAATTCATAAATGAAAACCTCATACTCCCTTCAAAATTCATCTATGCTTTACGGAATACATTTAATGTTGGTCCTTTTAAACGATCTGAAAGTTAAAATCAAAATAACTAATAAATATTAACATTAAAACTGCCACACGCAGTGTATAACAAATTGTTTTATGAGTTTCTTAAGAACTGTTTAAAAAGTTTTCAGAAGATTTAGTCAATGGGACCGATCATGTATATTAAATAACGAACTGATTATATATATACCTTTCACAAAATTCATTCAATATGATTAACTGAGATTATATTAATAGCTGATAGTTAATCACAAAATGAATTCAATGAAATTAAGGTTAATGTAACGCAACGATCTCCAACAAAAGATGGCAGCACTACCTCCGTATATGTCTAATATCGTCGAACGAAATTTCCTTGCTGCTCCTACAAATTCAAGCCTAGAGAGTTAAGAAAGTTCATAACCAATTCAAGAGTTCGATCAATGCCGATTTTTAATTTTCTTTTCTGTTCATTGTTGAAAGAGCTTCATTGTTGTAGGTTTTGATATTCACAATAACAATCAAACGATTTCAACAATGAAGAAAAACGGAAAATAAAAAAATCGGCATTGCTCGAACGAACTCTTGAATTGGTTATGAACTTTCTTCCCTGGAAGGTAGAACTCTCTAGGTTTGAATTTGTAGGAGCAGCGTTGAAATTTCGTGCAATGATACAAATACTTAAGACATACGGAGGTTGTGCTGCCATCTTTTGTTGGAGATCGTTGCTTTACATTAATCTTTAATGTATGAATATATAAATAACTTCTGTAAAGATTTGGTAAAATTCATTCAGCAGGATTAATGTGTGCTTGTCGTAAGAACGGACATTTTTTTTTTTTTTACAAAATCCATTCAGTCAGATTAATTAGATTTTCTAAAATTTTATTTATGACCTTTACGCATGTCAGGTACAGGCTGAGAGATTATATTAATCTAACCATTGGTAAATTTTCACAAAATCCATTCAATTATTATACTATAGTCTAGTTCTGAGTTCTGTAGCCGCGAGGGAGGAGTCGTAGAGTAATCATGGGTGGGCAGACACTTTGAATAGCCAATGCGAGGTAGGTACTAGGTAGTAAGAGCGTGAGTTCTCGCTGATTGTTTGTGCACTTGCCACTTCACCCCGCGCGCTAACCAAGACCCCTCTCAGAGGTCTATAGAACTCGGAACTGCGCTATAGTAACTTCTGTAAACGTTTCACAAAATTCATTCAATGAGAATGTGTGCTTAAGAACTAGGTCTATTGGTAAATCTTTCACAAAAATCACTCTGTAATATTAATTTGAACTTATGTTAATAACTTATTGTAAATCGTAGACAAAATCCTTTAAATAAAATTAATGGATAGGCCTACTCGTATTAAAAAGGAGTAACTGGAACTGTAAATCAGTGTTTTTTAAATGCATTTGATTGAATTAATATATAACATTAGTTGTATTAATAACCGTTTGTAAAACTCACAAAATCGATTAAATTAATCTGAGTTTATATTAGACTAATAGCTGCTTGTAAATCTTTGAAAAGATCCATTCGAT
>JAGDQP010037184.1:0-18732 GCA_022664845.1 Lepisma saccharinum | reverse complement strand
AGAGAGAGAGAGAGAGAGAGAGAGAGAGAGAGAGAGAGAGAAAGAGTAAGGTAAGGTAAGGTAATTTAGTGATATAAAATATAAAAATAAGTGTTTTTTAATCAGGAAATTAACAAAATATTTTTGTTAAACTATATTTTTATATATTGGAATCATTCTTCTGGGCAATGTTTTCCACTAGTTTACTAAGATACAATAAACACACAGTAAAATAAAAAGCAATTAAAATGACACTAAAGGGTAAGGTTATTCTGTGATAGTGAGTAGGTTATTTAGCGATAGTGGGTAAGTTATTTGGTGACAATATGAATTATTAACTAGAACTGTCCCTAACCAAAAGTACATGAAATGAATTCAGTTTGTATACCTGTCTTGCTTTTGATATCTTTTGAATTCCAAAATCTACATTTCATACACATCAAGAAATCATCAAGCTTGTCTGAAGAATTGAAGTTCACTTCCGAAATTTCTCGAGAAACTTCATCTTTTTTCCACGGTTTTCGATAACGCTCACATGCTTAAAATTGACTGAAACACCATACAGCCTGTGCTAAAACATTGATGTAGTTTCAAACTTTTCTGTCTTTGAAAACATATTACAGATCCTTGTGCACAGAATAGCATACAGAAAATAAAAATTAAAGCACTTTTCATGGATTTCACTTAAGATTAAAGTACCCGTAAATTACAACACAAATTTTCTCTTGGATTTCTACCAATGACTGGTCTTTGTTACAGAGATCAAGACATGCCACAGATAGTGTATTAAAAGTAGATGGCATGCCATCAAGATTAAACTGCTAATACACATACCTTATGGTAGCTTCGAGAGGGAACGAAATTTTCGGTGACAGTTCTCGTAAGAATTATCACCAAATAACCTATATCACCAAATAACCTTTCCTTACCCTATGGGGTGTAAACTTCTTTTTTTTTTTGCGTGTGGTAACACTGTGCTATCAAATTCTAAAGAGCGAAACATTTAAAGGGAAACGAGTGGATCCGCAACGGAAAGTCACATGATTGTGAAAGCTCCCATAAGAGCAATGAAATTATCTGCCGTGCGGATTGCGGACTGTGGATAGGACTCTACGGACAATCCTTCCGCATCCGCACCTAGCTGCATGACTCTGTAAGCTCCCATAAGAACAATGGAATTTACTCCGTCTACGGACTGCAGAGTGTGGACATCCACATGACTGTGAAAGGGGTCTTAAGATGACATCTTCCTGCAACGGAAGGTAATGGAAAACCATCATCGGTTTACCCGGATCAGCGAGTTTTGGGTCATAGAGCTCCAGGGAAAGCACCCATCATCATCATTATCACTGATTTTCTGTTACTTTCTGTTTGTGGAGAATAAGTGTTTTTACTTCTCGTCTTAAAATTCAGAGGTCCCGCTAGTCACAAGTTGGGGCGCAACTGGTTCACAATTCAACTTAAATTGGTGTGCATGTCCTTAGGACGTTGACATAATCTTCATCCGAAAGAAGACAGTGGGAAACCCCTATCGCTTCACCTTGTCTAAGAACTTAATCTGATACTCATTTTCCTACCAAATGGGGGGTGTATACGCGTTCAAGTTGGTAAATCGCCAAGTCTTGAATAAAGCTGTGTAATCGTGAGATCTGATGCGTCAAAGTATCATCCAAGAGATTTCGGGTTCGAATCCCCCGACTAGCGCATGAATATTTTGTGTATTTTAAAAAGAAAATGCACTCATATAATCGGAACGGACTAAAATCATTAGTTACAGAAATCACTTTCGCTCTTCTCTTTAGATCCAACGTCATTCCCTGATATGACAGACTTAAAGGAAAGAAAACCTTTAAAAGATCAATCTTGGCCGTCGGACGCCGAGAGAATTCTGGAAGAACGTTTCTTAATCAGACGCATGCTGTGAGATTCACTCTGCTGTTCTTCTAATTGGGGAGCGAATACTGAGCTGCTCTTCCGATATATACTTGGGTATACACTATAGTAAGTATATAGACGGGAAGTACTAATGAATATGAATGGCATACGGTTGTTTCATTTCTTAACATACGTCTTGCTTATTAACGATTTTTAACTTTAAACAATAATTGAGATGCAGGTTAGTCCGAGAATATCCATACATGGAGAAAATGCCACTTTATCCACAAAACATCCTTAAACCTAAAAACCAGTGGTTTACCAATTCTATCGCGCTGCTCCCCCCTTGTCTCCAAGATCGCATCTCTAGCGCTCCTATACATACAAACATATTCTTTTTTTCTTGGTATTAATTTTTCATACCATTCTCTTCTAGAAACGTTTAGTCGCCAACCTCATGGGGTGGTACTGCTCGCTTTGGGTGCGAATTTCTAGATGTTTAACCAACTTTAAGGCTTACGGAACTCGTAAGTTCATCGCGGCAGTAATAAACGTTCGTCATTTGATTCTATCCTTTTCAAGATCAAGCAAGTTTTTATCACGAACGTTCCCTTCTAATGTTGTCCCAACGACGTCTCGGTCTTCCCAATGGCGTCTTTCCCTTGGACTTACTAATCAGGATGGAATATCATCTTCGTTTTCTCCTATCCGAACTACATGGTCTGTCTATCTTATTTCAATATTATTACATTAATCGAATCGTATAGTCTGTTGCGTTCTTAGTCACACCAGGCAAATGCTGGAATAGCATCTTCAACATAGGCCCTGGCCGACACCTTCCCGAATAATTTCCCCTCCCCTATCCCGGCCTGAACCTTAGATGCCTAAAGGCCATAAATAAAAATTCAAAATTATGTTGCGTTCATTATGAAGTCTCCTCCATTCTCTGGTCACTTCTTCCGTGCATCTTTTTTCAAACCTCTTATTTTCAAACACACGCAATTTATGTTCATCTGCCTGGGTCGAATTGGAACAGACTTGTAATCCATTTCCCAAATGAACCTAGCAAAAATAAACAGGACCCTGAGCTATGGAAATTTGTTTTCAGATTCTTACACTGATTTTTTTTAAATTTTATTTAAAGAAAAGAACACAAAGTCCTTGTGTGTTAATATTTTCTAACTTTAATAGTAGAGCATAACAATCGTCTCCTCCTCTAGCGATGGCGCTAAACTAGTTCAGTCGCTTAGGCGATAGTGTTTTGTCACAGTGCGTCGGAGTCTAAAAGCATGAAGGAAGTGCTTTATCATCACATAGAAACACAAGTCTCTTCGAAGTACAGGAGACAGTTTACTTTACGGACACTGTAGTGAAACAAGAATAGTCGGGCAGATAGAGAGACAGAGCGACTGACTATCCAATATGGCAGTAACTCAATTTTACCTCTCCCAGCATTTTTTTTAACCCTTCTATTCCTTGAGTTTCTCCCCACGCTAATTGCATTTTCGAAGCTCGGTATGTGTGCCTTGCTCGCCTGTGTTTGTGTAGTACTTGAGGGAAGAAAAAAAGAGAAAGTAGGATTTTGAAGCGTCTCAAAGTCTGACAGCGCCACGGTGGACAATTATGTAAACAAAGGGAAAGGAATTGAAAATGAAGATCGAGGGAGCCACCATACGTACAGGGGGCGAGATAAGGGGAGAAAAGCACCAACGATGTTCCATAGTATTATTGAGTTCTTGGTTTTTTTTATAAAGAAAATGAAATGCCAAGATTTTTTTTTACAAATGAACATTGACAAGAAAAAAATGATGATGGAAAGAGGGAATTATGGAAAAAACAGAGAGAGAAAAGAAATATTGGGGCCCTAAGAAAATTAAATTAAATAGAGATCGTTTATGTTTCTCCTTTTTTCTTCTATTTTTCGCAAAAATGAAGATAGATATTATTGTTTTCTAAAATCCAAGCTTTTTTTGTTTTAAAACAATATCTTCATTAGCAAGTAAAATTGAATGTCACTCCGTTTTTTTTTTCAGTCCTTTTGATGTGTTAATTTTTCTTCATTCATAAACATCTCAAGATTTTTAAAGTTCACACGTTCTCTATTAGTTTCCTTTTATTCAAATTCAGTTTGTCTACCTATCTATTAAGTTCGAGAATAAGGATGCGCTCTAATTACGACTGAGAGGGGGGTGTTGACTAATATCATAAAGTTTCGTCTTATTACATTTGCAGAAATTGAAAACAAAACATATAAATATATTTTTGCTTGAAATAAAACAGTTCAGAACATTTACTCTTAGTGTGGAGCACAAAAGAGAGTTAGAACATTTTGCTATACACCAAAGTTGTCACACTAAAAATATTATGGAGCAAAGATTTTTATTTGGAGAGCCAGCTCCGCCTATCGTTAGTAGTGTCATTTATCATTAAAGAAAACAAGGAGAGAAAGAGAGAGAGAGAGAGTGTGTGTATGTATGTAGACGCACCACACAAAATGATAACGAACAGAAAAACGGGTACAAATTAGTAGTGATATGGCTAAACTTGCCTTTTAATTTTTTTGTAAACAGTTAGTAGAAAAACACGAAGTCAGATAGTTCTGGTTAACCAACAGAAGAAAGCATTAAACGCCATTCTCTAGACTAATCATCTGCAACTAATTGGGGGGTTATGGCAGAATCCCTGATCATGGCTTAGCTTGTGAGTGCGAGATCGCGCGATGTTTGAGTGCTAGTATCTTGCGTTTTTTATTTACTGAAGCGAGTAGAAATGCAAAAGAAACGTGAAATCGGTTCATATTTAGTGCACTAACGAAGAACGTATTTGTTTTAATATTCAGTATTCATGATATTAACGAATAGTGTAGGTTATACCGAGCGACCGTAGCTCAGTTAGTAGAGCGTCGGCTTAGCAATCGTAAGGTCCTGGGAACTATCTCAGTGACCGCCCAATTTGTCTGAGTATTTTTCAGGGGTTTCCTTAGTCACACCAGGCAAATGTCGGGATTGTACCTAAAACTAGAACCCGATCGACTACCTTCCTACATCTCCCCCCACCCTATTCTGGTCGGGTTATAATGATCACGTTAATAAAGGTCAGTATTTCCATTAATTGAGTTCAGTAGAATGTACCGTCACTGTCTTGTTCTATGCCTAGGCACGCCAGCGTTGGCAGAATATATAACAAACAAGAGTATCGGGCTGTTGGGCATTATAATCTGTTTCCTTATGGCCTTCAGGCATCTAAGGCTGGTAAAGCCCGGGAGGGGAAAGAATGCAGGAAGATAACGGCCAGGGCCTAAGTTGAAGGTTCGATCCCTGTATTTACCTTGTGTGACTGAGGAAACGCTCTGAACAGACCTCAGTCAGCATGGTTGGTCGCTGGGATTGAACTCACGACCACCTGAATGTTAAACCAACGCCCTAACACTAAACCACGACACCTCGATTGTGATTATACTGTGTGCTTTCTTTCTTCAATTCGCTTTGCTTTAAAACATTTAATCTAAATATTTTTCTTACATCAATCGAAATTTTTAATTTAAATATCTAAACTATTTATTGCATTGTTCTAAACAATGAAATTACTGTTCTTATCTTCCCACCCCCACCGCTAGGGATGCTAGAAGTGTTTTATGCCCGGTTTCACCAACCTTCCTTAAATTCTTGGTAAGGGCGCGTTAGTTAACGCCTACATAAGAATATAAGTATCCCTTAAGTTATTGTCATTGCACCAACATTTAAAGCAATGATTTAAGGGTCCCTTAACAAACGAGTCGTTAGCGTGTTTGTACTAATCTCATTCACATCGTGATTTAATTAATTTGTTTATCGAAATATACTGCATCTTGGTTATGAATGTTGATTTAGCAGTAAAGAAGAGTGGGTGCAGGACCAATTTACTGAACGTTATGTCTACAATTAGTCCATTTAAATAAATTATCTCAAAATTGAAACTTTTACAGCGTCAGATTCTGTTTATTACTATGCGCTAGATGACAGCACAGTTTAGAACTTAAATTTAGTGCAAAAGTCTCTACCTGCAAATGTTTGACTTCAAAGTAATGATAACTTGCGATAAAAATTAAATTTTTATCTTGTTAAAATGACTGTACAGCTGTACATATTACACAATTGTTTACAATTGTTAAGCTAAATAACAAGCTGACGCAAAATGATGTATTGGACTAATTTTCTTAAGCTAATGAGTTGCTAGATTTATCCTTAAGAGCAAAATAGATATTAAACTTATTTATAGTAAGCTTCTGAGAACATGGGAAGCGAGGAGAAGAGAGCACCTAAGAATTAACATTTTGCTTGAATTTATTCGATGCAAGGCAGGGTTTCTGCCATGATTTTCAGTTTGGGCGGTGTAAAGTCAAAATTGGGAGGGTATAAGTGAAGTTTTGTACGGTTTCTATTGATTTTTCACAGCAAATAAAAAAGTTGGTGGGGGTGTTGTCGAGACTTTGTGGGGTAAACCCCCCACGATGGGGTTGGCGGAATCATTGCAAGCTATCAATAAACACAGCTTATTTTGGTTAGTGTTGTTACCGTCCATAAAAATTCATTTTATCCTATCTTTTACAGTTTATTTTGGATGTATTACATTCACCACGGTCATTTTGTTGTCTACTAATGTATCTCTTGGCATTGGCGATTTCCCCTTTTATGTATGAGGAATGAAGAAAAACAAAAAATCTAATATGAAAGAAATCAAAACCATTTTCTCATTATTCTTCCAAGCAGATTGAAATTATGCAGTTTAATAACTTATGTGAAAACTCCACGAGATGTTAATTCGCAATTCGCTTTTGTATTGGTTCTTATTGGTCTTCCCTAAGACTTTTCTGTTGAGTTACGTACGTTACGCTTGCTTTATTGAAATGCAAGAACTCCAGCAGAAAAGATCTGCTATTTGTTTAACTGAAAAAAAGATCTGCGATTGTGGAGCTCCTTCCCAAATATAAAATATGGGCAACACAAAATAGGGAATTAGCAATTTAAGTTTGGCTTTACAAAACTGCTATCGTGGACGCGACCTGGGCAGTGCACAACAGTATCACGAATTAAAAGCTGTGAGTCGCATATTATCTGTGATATTTCTTTATGTTTCTGACCTTTCATCCACATGACTCCAGAATCTGCATCGGTTTATGTGTGAAATTAATAGTACCAAGAACAGCAGGGAATAGAGCAATTAGGAGCGAATATTACATATCGTTTGACATTTGACAATACACAGGTCCACAGAGCGTTATTTGCAGGCGAGGGGGAAATTCCCTGGCACCTTCCAGTGTTTTCCCTGATACCTCACTTACCGTCTTTCTTTCAGGGTGGGGAAAATCTTTTTCACAGACCATGTACAAAACAAATCCTTTGTAGGCGCATATTGCATGTAACAATGTTCGACTAAGAAGATTTATTTTACGGAAACTTTATTCAAGACTGCATAACTGCATATCAGTGCTATCCAGAACGCTCATACTTAACGATACTAGAGTGCTCGAACAAATTCTGAAGCTAGAGACGAGAGCAAACAGTTAAAGTCGATCGTCCACTTCCAACCTAATCAAAAATACACAAAATATTCAAGGATTAGTTTTCATGGCTTGTCATCACTGTGTAAGTGACCTGCTTTTATTTATGTATTAATCATTGAGTTATGAGCAACCACGGCCCTAGTATAAAATATGTATAAGGGAAGGGGGCTAGAATATTTCATTTGAAAAAGTCGGGAGTTCATTATAAACTAAAGATTACTCATAAAACTGGGGGCTTAGGTAATTTTGGGGGGTTCAGCTCCCCATACCCCGCCTGTAGCTCATTTGCTTAAGAGATACGCATAAAATAACATCGAACAAATATTATTCTATAAATTTCCCCTGCCTCTTTTAGTGCCAAATAACACCCTACAGTGCACATAAACACTGTAACCTTGGGCGCGCTATTCATATCACCCATAACTATCTGAATTCCAAAATGTACAGTCACTAAAAACGTATTAGATGAATATAGCATTGAGTTTTTATTTAATCTATATTTATGGACTAAATAGGTCCATATTGTCTAAGCCTGTCACTTGCAGTCCCTTATATATCTTACGGCTTAGGTAAAGCTGACCGTTTGGCCCATAGAAAAATGCTACTTACCCGCTGTACATTTTTCCATGACTTTTCTAGAGACATTAAAGTGCAGAGTAATTAAAAGCAGTGCAGTTTGTCTCAGTAGATGGTTTCGATCTATTGCGAATTCAAATAATTCTACTAAATGATCGTAGAGCATTGGCTTAACATTTGGGAAGTCGTGGGTTCAATCCCAGCGGGCGGCCATCATGACTGGGGGTTTTCTCAGGTAATTTCCTCCGCAGTCACACCAGGCAATTTCCGGAATTGTATCGTCAACTTAGGTCCTGGCCGACACCTTACCGGATCATTTTCCCTCCTCTATCCAGCCGGAACCTTAGATGTCTGAAGGAAATGTATAAAATACAAATTCAAATAATGCTAAATTCATTTTAACACTTTGTACACAACACTTTTCCTGAGTCAGTATTGTTGTTGGAATTCTGATTCATGAAACATTTGTAAAGAGTTTGGTCTGTTCAGAATTATTCTTTCCAGTCTGACGCTTATTAAATGCTCAATATAAAAGATCTCTGTGTCAAAATATTCATAGTAGTCCACCATATTCTTTCTCACTTTAAGGGCGCGTTAAACACTTAAGGGAGGCAAATCGCATCCTTAAATTAAGGAAGAGTTTGAGGAATCGTTAACTTTAAGGGAGGTTGGTGAAACACTGTAGAACGCTAAGGAGGCGTTAAATTGACTTAAGGATTCCTTAACATTTAAGGAAGGTTGGTGAAACCGGGCATTACACCCACAGTATTTTAATCCAGATTATAAGTGATCCCAAATTTGGTTGAAATTGCTCCTGGCCTACACACACAATTATACTCCCCTCCACACACATACATACATATCGCCACCTTGGAACCAGAAGGTACTATGTCCACTTTTGCTACTTTTGAGAAAACCCAGTTTTAAAGTTTGAAGTTCCACTAGAAGCCTGTATAAATTTATTTCTAACATTTCTTGCCACTTGGAGGTCGTTTTGGGAGATATTACTTTTGGGGTTGATGCCCTTCAGTACAATGTCTTTGACTGTGGTGTTAACTCAATCTTGCCAAAAACTGGACATAATACCTTTTGGTTCCAAGGTGACGATATATTTTTAATATAGTTTTCTTTGGATATATAGGTTACACTGTTTTCAATGCAATAGAGAGCATACTTAAGAATATGAGGTCACTAAAAGAAAATTTAAAGTTTGTGTGCACTATTGGTCCAACTGACTTTTCAAAGAAACGCACAACGAACAGGTCATAAGCCTCCATTTTTTCAGAGCTACTTTCAAACAAAAAATTAATTGCGAGGGAGAAAATTTTTTTGTTTGAAATTATCTCTGGAAATCTGGAATGTTCCAAACCGTATTCCTTCTTTTCCTCAGCTTCTGTGAAAACAAAATTGGAATACTGTTGCACCCAACTTCTCGATTGAAGCTACACACACGGTGTAGGTGCCATTGTAAGCATGTTATATCATCCACATATAATTTTAATTCATCTAAATAACAATTCAATAAATTCTTGTGTAACCTCGGTATTTGTAAAAGTATAACTTCTTGTTTGTACCTACTGTATTGGTCTCTACAGTCATGAATTAATTTCTTTTTAATGCTTTTTTTTTTTTTGTTATTTCAGCTCCTCTGTTACGCGAAAAGATCCAAAGCGGGAAATTGTTGATATGTTGGCGACACGAAGCCATTGCAGAAGTGGCGCGAAAACGATATTTGCATAGTCAGGATACTCTTCGCGCCACTCACGGAGAAATTGGTAACCTTTTCTTCAACGAATTCCAAGACACAGATAACGACGAAGAAGAAGAAAAGGAGGAAAAAGAAGAAAAGGAAGAAGAGTCAGGTAAGTTTTAATTACGCTTTTGTTTTTATAATGCTTTCTCTTGTTTTTATAATGTAAAATGCTGGGATATTACCCAGAATAAAGGCCCTGGCCGATACTTTCTCCAAAGAATGTTTGGCAGTGGACCTCTGCTTGAGCCTGATATGAACCCTAAATTATTGACGTTCGTTTGGCAAAGCTAGCTACAAAAATAAAATTAATTAAAATAAAATAAGTATTACGAGAACCAGGAAACGGAATTACCAGAATCTTTGTAACCTTACAAAGCTTATGTAACATTCTTTACGTAATTTAAGAATGAGTTTACGAGAAGTGGTGGAAGTCATTTTCCATAAGCTAGCTATGTAATATTACAAAGGTCATATAAAAGCGTGCTACATAAACGATGTAGCACCGTGAAATTAAATTTAGATAAATTATGTAATTTTATAAAGTATTGTAAAGTTCTTTACATTGGCTCTGTAAATCATATTTAGCTGGTAATTATTTTTTTTCTGTAAGTTTTACGTGGATGTCTTTTTTCAAATTCTGATTGTAAACGTAAACAAGTAATACGCCACAATTTATTTGGGAAAATGTATTGATTTTTTTTACTGTACAATGAGACTTAGTCTGTAGTGCAATAGACAGTGTATGGGCAGGGGTGGAATGGAGGGTATACGCGGGTACACGCCGTGTACCCACCTAATAGTATAAATCACAGCGTGTACCCACCTCAGTGCATAAATATAAAGGAACGTGTTCCCAAATCCGGATTTTTATTGAGCAGCGTGTACCCCCCAAAAATCTTACCATTCCAGCCCTGTGTATGGGATGAAAACAATGATAAAGAAACAGGTAACGATCGATCGAAAACATCGATGAATAAATTTAAAAAAAGCATGCATCGGAGAAAGGACTGTAATGCAATATATTCCAACTAGATTAAGGTGTTCCTCAACCTTAACATTCCAGTATTCATATCTTAGGCATACAGATTTTAAGAAATTTGTGCCGTGAGTTCAGAAATAGGAAGCGGAAAGCAGTAAAATTTATACGGATATTCTGAAACAGAGGGAATGTTTGACTCTAGAATGCATTAGCGCTCTTGAACTGTGCGATAGCATAAAAAAAATGTTGATTGAAGAAAAGCTTATTAAAATATGTCTTATTAAGTAATTTAAAGCAATTATAATATGTAAATGATTAGTTCTTTGGTAGTTGCAAATGGGAGTAAATTAGGATAACGTTTGCACATTATTGTCTTGCAGCCCAAGCCAGTCATATACTATACAATCACGAATCGTCACTGGAATTAACGGAATCCATGAGTTCAAAATATTAATATGTATATAATTGGACAAATTCAGTCTTAGGATTCCTGTCCATGACACTATTTTTCGTAATTAAGAAGAATGCTTAATTTTATCCTATCACTTTTGCGTCTCTTCTTCCGGTAAACCTTACTACAGTGAAACCTCTATAAACCGACACGGATCTCTATAATCCGATACAGATCTCTATAATTCGACACGGATCTCTATAATCCGATACAGATCTCTATAATCCGACACGGATCTCTATAGTCCGACACTTATGTTAAAATCCGACACGGATCTCTATAGTCCGACACAGATTTCTATAATCCGACACGTATCTTCATAATCCGATACAGATCTCTATAATCCGACACGGATCTCTATAGTCATACACATATCTTTATAATCCGACACGAATCTCTATAGTCCGACACATATCTTTATAATCCGATACAGATTTCTATAATCCGACACGGATCTTTATAATTCGACATATATCTCTATATTCCAACACGGATCTGTATAATCCGACACGCATCTCTGTAATCCGAGACAGATCTCTATAATCCGAAAAGCATCTCTGTAATCCGAGACAGATCTCTATAATCCGACATGGATCTCTATAGTCCGACACGCATCTCTATAATCCGATACAGATCTCTAAAACCGGAAACGGATCTCTATAATCCGATACATATCTCTATCATCCGACCCGGGTCTCTATAATCCGACACAGATCTCTAAAACCGGAAACGGATCTCTATAATCCGACACATATCTCTATCATCCGACCCGGATCTCTATAATCCGACACGGATCTCTGTAATTCGACACATATCTCTATAATCCGACAAAACCTGGTCCCATATATGTCGGACTACAGAGATTCTACTTATTTTCTTAGAATTGAAAATCTCTCTACTGTGAAAACAAGTTTTAGATCATAATGTAGGGAGCAGACTATAACTTTAAATTTATATCAGGAAAATTATGTAAGTATCAAACTCAAGCCATGATTCACCTGTTTCGGCAAATCCTAGGAGCGTTTTGCTGCATTAGCGCTCTTTTTGTTGTTGTTGTTTTGTATTTTCACTTGTCCATCCTTTTATTATTCGTCCTGTACTGTTTTCGTCTGTACTTGACAGGTATAATATATTGATTAATGGTACGCAAATTCCCCCCTTTTTTTTCCTTTAATAGATCCTTCGCCCAAGGAGAGCAAAGAGACCCCCTTTCAATCAGTTGCTACCTCTGACGTCACATATAGCCTACGTCACGTTGAGGAATCATGGATCCATTTGCTAAAAGCAGGTAAGTTTCTGTTTAATATTATTCAGGTTGTGTTGTTCGCCACATCTTTTTTCATCACGTACTGTAAACACATTTACAAATACCTTTGTGAAACAGTCCTTAACGCCGCAAATCTCAGAACGATAGTGAGGAAGCATGCAGATTCGAGTCTCGCTACCGGTCTCTGACAGATTGAATGTTGTTTAATTAAATACAGTAGAATGAAGGTTTGGACTAATAAATGCAACAACACCATAAATCACAAACAACATGAACTATACTTCAATTGAAGGCCTGAGTTAAAAAAACACACCAAGTCCACTTTTTTCGTATTTGGATTTTTTTTCTCTTCGTCGGTATCTATATTCCAAAGGCTATCCACTTGCATAAGTATTAGTACATCCTAATCCCACCACAGAAACCATTTTAATACAAAATTATTTCCGCTGAATAGGATAACAACATACGAAGACCTTGGACTGTTTTTTCGTTCCTCCTGAAAAATATACTCCGGTGGACTTAGGATGTTTTTCCAATTCAGGTCTTCAATTACACTTTTAATATTTCTCTTATTTCTCTTATGAAGAAACTTTCTTGAAAAACGTTTTGTATTGTTTAATTCGTTGACAGTATTTGGTGTTTTTTTGGTTAGAAATAAGCTTGTTTAGGTCAGGAAACCAAATATTATTGTTCATTATTTTTCCTCCTGATTTCCCATTTCTTAAGGTTAATTTTTCGACTGTATCAAAATGGTCTTTATAATATAAAATTCATCATTTTTTTTCCTATTTTAATAACTGTATTTTTTACAACAGGGCACTGAAAAAAAAAGTACTCTGTGGAGGTTTCCCCAACCCTGGCCACTGAAGATTGTAGAAGTTTAAGATACGCGTCTCAAAATCATTTTTGTTTACAGCTCTGTCGTTGATAGGTAATAATATGTCAGATAGTTTCAAGATTCGCAACGGATTGAAACAAGGCGATGCCTTGTCACCACTACTGTTTAACTTTGCGTTAGAATATGCGATTTTAAAAATTAAAGGGGACAAAAAGGGACTATCATTGAATGGTTTGAATCAACTGTTTGTATACGCGGATGATGTAGATTTAATAGGGGACGATATAGAGGCACTACAAAGCAACAGCGATGTCTTAGTAGAAGCATGCGATGAGATAGGTCTACAGGTAAACATAGATAAAACAAAATACATGATAACAAGCCGAAGCACAGGGAATGAAGGAATTAAGAACATAAGAATTAGGGATGAGGTCATAGAGAAAGTAAACAAATTTAAATACTTGGGAGCTTACGTAACAAGCAAAAATGAGGTCACGGAAGAAATAAAAAGTCGCTTAGTATCGGGGAACGCATGTTTCTATTCAATGCAAAAACTTCTAACATCGCGATTAATATCAAGGAAATTGAAATTGAAAATATACAGAACGGTTATTCTGCCGGTAATACTTTACGGTTGCGAAAGTTGGAGTACGACCCTAGCAGATGAACATAAATTACGAGTGTTTGAAAATAAGGTTTTGAGAAAGATATATGGGCCGAAACGGGACGAGATGACTGGAGAGTGGAGGAGACTGCATAATGAAGAACTCTACGGACTGTACGATTCACCAGATGTTGTAAAAATAATGAAATGGCGACGTTTAAGGTAGGCAGGCCATGTAGTTCGGATGGGGGGAAAACGAAGATTATATTCTATCCTGGTTGGAAGGCCGGATGGAAAGAGGCCATTGGGAAGACCGAGACGTCGTTGGGAGGACAATATTAGAAGAGATCTTCGAGAAGTAGGTGTTCGTGATGAAAACTGGCTTGATACTACCCAGGATAGAATCCAATGGCGAACGTTTGTTACTGCGGCGATGAACTTGCGAGTTCCATAAGCCATAGAGTTAGTTAGTTAGTTAGCTCTGTCGTTGACTTACAGAGGCAGTTTTTGCTTTCAAATTTGAAGGATGAATTTTGATTTATTTTCTGAGGGTTAATTTTACCTTCTGTTCTTCATACTTCAATGTTACTTCCGTAGCTGAAATTCCAATTTCTTTTGAAACGAGACAAAGCCTCCTAAAAACATGAGAAGGGTACTGTAAATAAATAAATAAATGTAACCGCTCAGAGTATTTTAAAAATAATATTTGATTAGATTTGGTAAAAAATGTAAAGAAAGTATGATTTTAGTGCATTCTAAATTAAATGAGTTCTTGGTGTCAGATTTTCATTGCAAAAATTTGAACACGCCTTGCTATTGCCATGACAGTAACTCCTATACGAAAAGGAAGTCGATCAACACCATTTTGTCTAAGTTTGTGAACAATGCGAGTGTAACACCCAATGTCTAGAAGTTCTCTTGCCCTTATTCTTGTAATTTTGTATAAACGTTTTTGTTTCGCCTTTGCCTTTTCGCTTCTCAAAAATTGTATTCGTTTTGTCTGAACACTATGATACTATTTCATTTTCTAATGATGCTATCTTATTCGCTAAACCAATCTTTTGAGTTCATTTCGTCATATGTTAAATTAAAATATTTACTGCCTTCCCTGTTAATTCTCCGAACTCTTATCAGTCGCACTTGAACATTAACCTGTGGAGTAAATATTCTTGGCTTACAGAGGTTACAAGTTTTAAATCCAATCTATTGGAGGAAAGATTCTACTCTAATAGTTATAATATTGACATTATTCAGTTCATTTTGTATGTTATTCATGGCAAAGGTCGCCATCACATTATTACCTATGACTTTTGTTCTGGCATTGGAATATTTTGAATCATAAAGTTTCGATATAAGTTTTGAATGATAGTCGCATGATTTCAGGTTATTTCAGAAATACTTCAGGTTAAAACAATGTATGATCAATCTCTGATTAAACTAAAAGTACGGACATTTAGTGATTTTTATGCCAGATACGGTACGGATACTCATTAGAATATGGACTGTCCGTACAAAATACGTACGTAATTACGTATGGTAACCCTATTATTATATTTCTCGTGATATTCCTAAGTTGTATGATGGAATATGAAACAAGTTTCTCTCAAAATTTATATTTCTAGAGATATTATATTTGTCCGGAAACAAATCGAAGCTTTCTTTCACATTAATTGTTGAAATTATGCTTTTAAAAAAAAATATTTTCCCTTAGAATGGAGCGCGTGCCTCCTGCACCCCCTCTCTGGATGATGAACACTGTGGTCTGGTCATTAAATTACAGAAACATTATCGAACTGAAACCAACAAATAATTAGCACCGTTACAACTATATTATATAAGGATTTACGTTTCATTATTTAAAAATTATAGGCCTAACTTAAAATATCCATAAACGTGTACGATAATAGCGTTTGTAAAGCCAGTGGTTTACCTAGGATTTTCCTATAAAACAAAATAGTCCTATATGTTTTAATTATACATAATTTATCCCTATCCTATGTAAGTACATTATTTATAATCATTTCCGCTTGAAAATTACCTAAATTCACTCGAGAATGTATGCCAGTAAACTTTTGTGACACCCTATCGAACTGAAAGAAAATCTGATATTGAAAAAAAAACGGCTTGATTCTCAATCCTTCTTTGAAGCCCAATTAATTAAAAGGTTTACCAGAGAGAGCGTTATTACAAGCCAGCGCAGCACATTGAGAACTTTCCCCGTCTTACCAGTAGATGACGTTAGCAGTCATCTTCACTCAAGAACGAGATTTAGTTTTTGAGCTCAAAGCAGGTCGACGCGTTAATCACTCGGAGATTTACTTCTCCGTTCGTGGAATATGGAATTAGCCGGAAAATCATGAAAGTGCTGAGTTTGCGAAAATCTCAATGAGATTACTTCTATTGTTCGTTGATCCATCGTTCCTTTTTGGTACAGATAAAAATAGGAACGCTAGAAGACTGTGTTCAACTCTCTTTATTATCTGTCTACAAATGTGTTACGCAGCTTTATTTTCAAAGTAAGAATGGCAGAATAGTTTTGTGTCGGTTTATTTCAAATACACGTACAGAACAAGAAGAAAGCAAAACATCTAAATAAATATTCGATAATGCATAATGCGTGTCATTCTGTAGATACCATACATAAGACAAGGCGTACGAACTATTTTCTTCTTGTATATAAGGGCTATAAACTCCATGTTTTCTAAAGAAAATTATTATGGGATTAATAATCTTTATTGTAATTAAAACAGACTAACAAATCTTATAAACTTGACGTTATTGTAAAAACACAATAAAATCAAATGTATGAATCTTGTCAGCCTGTTTTAATTAAATTAAGTATGGATACAAGACATCAATATAGTTATTCCCATTAGCACAAGTATGTTGAAAATACGTGGATTAAACGTTAGTACCGAAACGTAATTTTAACGTTGTAGATGCACCGAAATGTCCGCTTGTTCAACGGTTTATTCGACGTTGAACAATGGTTAAGAAAACAACAGGTTTAAATCAAGAAGCGGACGATGAAGAAACGAGCTCCGTTGACCAAAACAGAGGATGATTGTTGCCTATTGATATGCACATTTATCTATATTTTGTACGTTGTTTTCATCATGATATAGCTATTAATTTTCCAACCGTGTGCTGTGGGATTTGTAGCTGGAATTTTCCGCAGTCGTCGTTGGTAGCTCGACACGCTGACCACTCATCCACGAAGTCACCTTGAGAGTTACTACTCTTTTACTATTCCCTTTGTGTTACGATAACGTTATTTGTAATAAAAGGCAGTCTTGAACGCAGTCGCCACAAATCCAGACGTGTCGTTTTACCATCATGTAAGAATAAGAATAAGAATAAAGAATACGTTCCTTCTTTCTTATTATGTGTATTTTTCCTTCTTTAACACTTTGACCATCGCTACACTATTAAATTTGTATTTCTTAATAAGTGTAATACGTCCCTTAGGAAAACGCATATTGACGCCCTATCAACGAAATTATATGTTCGTTGAAAAATAGTTTAAAATTCAATCTGTTTTCAACATGCAAATAAGAACATGAGATACGTAGATAATTTTATTCAATTCGCTTTTGAGCACAATTTTTATGCAATTAACTTGAAAAAATAATCTGGACCACAATTCAATATAATAGTTAAAAAGACGTCACATCAACGTCCTATCAACGAAATCAAATTTTCGTTGATATATAAGTTGAATTGTTTTCACAAATCCTCTCTAGTTGAATATTCTATTTTGCCGGATACCATAGCAAAGTGTCAGATACCATTTTAAAATATCAGTGATACACTAGTCAAAGATGCGAGTCAGTTCACTAATTCAATGTCTCGAACTTAGAAAGCTCGATGACAACTTAATTATTTCAGATAATGTTGTACTGATAAAGGTTTCTCGGCAACAAGACAACCCTGTATTGATTTGACACCGCAAACTTCAACACCGCCCAGGCAACAGTTCAATGTTAAAATTGTAAAACCAGACCTGTTTTAAGCCATTAGTATCGTAAGTCTAAGTGAAAGTAACAAGCAAAACTTGTGGTAATTCTGGGACATTACTTTCTGTTACCATTAAGTTCAATTAACAGAGGTAACTTTTCTCTTACTGCATTTAGGTAAATTTACCGTTACTTAAAATTTCACTATTATTGTTTTTTCTATTTTATTTTGCAGGAGATACGAATTGCCTAAAGCAATTAACCGTATGTAATTTTGACTTTCTGTTGGCGGCTGTGCAAACAGTATCTGTGAGTTACCTGAGATGTGTCTTGGAACATGTACGATGCTACCTGCTGGACAGGGATCTAGAACTTGTTTATTACACAATCAGGAAATCAAGTGATGTTCTTACAAGAGATCCATTACAACTAGGAGCACAGATCATTTGCTGGCTTCGTCCTGTAGCAGGTAAGTTTGTAGTCATAATTGATACTGTATATTCTCAATTAAAGGGTTCTGTGCAACAATGGATGCACTCAACGGATTCCTTTAAGTGTTTTAAAAGTAGTAAAATAATTGTATGCTGACTTGTTAGTCTGCCTTCTACAGACAAATTTGGATTCTATAAGTATGTCTTAATCCAATTACTCTCGAGTTACTAAACTTTGTATACACATATACAGTCTGTAAAGGTAAAATAGCATATGTGACTCTCAACTGCATATGCGTGATCAGTGGCATCAAATACGAACAAAGCTAGGCACGTGCATATTAGGGGGGGGGGGGGGGAAAAAAAAAAAATTTTGAGGACCCTTTTGCGGTAGTGCGGAAAAGTTGTACCTATATCTAAGTATTTCCTCCGTGAAATTTCAGAATCCTGGAATGATATCTTCTGTTCTGGCACGGGGTCT
>JAGDQP010037183.1:373-12124 GCA_022664845.1 Lepisma saccharinum | reverse complement strand
ATTATTATATCCCATTACAAGAACGGTGTAAAATGACGTTTGCTGTATCCGTGCTAACTTCTAATTAGTTAATAAAATAAAATACAAAATAAGCAAAACTACAATTTTGGATTAAAACTTACCAAATGTAAATATGGCGGCGGTATATAAGTGTCATATCAACTTCAGTGATACCAAATATTATCTCTAATTTCACGTAAGAATGAAGTTTGTATCTTGATTCTGAGAGAACAATATTATAGTTTAATTATAAGTCGTTGTCATATTGATGGCGTCATCAGAAGTTGTAAGTAATCTTGGGCAACCAATCGGAAAAATATTTATTTTGGCATGTCCTTTATATTCACACGGTGGTGTGGATATGTTATGCCTGGCCTATGCTCTAATTCAGGACATTAAATGCGAAAATGAATGCGACTGAGCTCATCTGTGGACATTGTGTACAAGGTGAATAAAAGTACAGTAGTGCTTAGGAGTTTTACACATTGCAGTTCAGCAAAAGATAGATTTTTTTTCCTTTTACACTGTATGCCTTACGAAATAAGTATATTTTACTTTTCTCACTAGATGACAGTCCAGCCCAGGAAGCAATTGGGCAAGATATAAAACATCGTCAGATTAAATATGAGTGTAGTGTCCACAATCATCCTAAAATAATTATTATAAGAGTCATTTAACCTTCCCAAAACTTTCGGAAAAGTACAACTGTAAAGTAGGAACCAAAGCACGTCAACGTTTGCAATAAACAATTGAAACGGATTGAAATAAGTTTCCAACATGATGTTTCCAATTCAAGATATAATTATTAACAGTCGCGTTAAATCTGCCCTTCTATTTTAAGCGTTTGAGGTTTGTTCAGAAGTGGAATGGAGTCCATACAAATAATTTAAAGAGAACAACGTTATCTTTTGATAAGGACAACACATTTGTTTTTAGAATAAAACATGTCTTAAGTTTCTGAAGTCTCAACGGCAAGGGGAATACATTAATGTTTTCTGTGAAAGCGATTTTGAAATGACGATTTTTTTGCTATCATTTTGCATCTTCCCTAATTAAAACATCGTGGCGAGTTCTACTGTATGCTGTTCTATTGCAAATTGCTTGTAAGGTTTCGAACTTTGTTACATTTGAGCGTGGCAGTGACACAGTTTTCGACTAGTTCGTTTGACCTTTCGATAAAAATAAAATTCGATTTGTAATTTATAATTACGAGACAGTGCGCATGTCATACAGAATCAATTTTTGAATCAATATATCGATTGCAAACTGCGTCCTTGATAGAATATAGTTCAAAATTGCTGAGGGACATTAATGATAATAATTCAAAGATACAACAAAATAAAGACTATTCCCTTAATAATACATACATAGCCTTGTTCTAATTAAAGTGTGTATTCAAATATCTTTGTAGAGCGACGACAAACTCGCTCCAAAATTAAACTTTTTAAAACAATATATACAGAAGCAAATTGTATACAAAGAAATGTTAAATTAAACAATATGTAAGGTATATTAGTAACCCGAAAACAAATTCTTCTAGTTCACGTTTCTCAGGACTACTGCACCATATAAAATCGGGTTTGACGTCACGCAAGCGTTACATAATCAGGTAAACGTGACGATTGTGAGAGGCCAGATCACATTGAATTTTTAAAAAAATCATGTTCAGGAATAAAGTTAAGCTAATGACATAAAAAACTTATGTAAGGGATAGTTAAGGGGTCAGTTAGTATATTAGTCTTTCAACTTTGAGAGGCTTAACTGTTTGAGATCCTTCTCTTGCATACGGCGAGTGTCAAGGGTGCTTTATTCTTGAGTTATTAACATGGAATTTGTTATGTTCTAAATCTTTTTCTAAATCTTGTTCGGAATTAATTTTAAATTCATATAATTCAATATGTTGTCAATTCTACTTAATTATTTTCTCCTCTAATTTGCACATATTATTAATACGTATTCTCTACCAAACATCACAACACATAGATAACAGAGCAGCGCAAACGTTCAGCCGTAATGGCCCTCAGTCAGTTTCCACAAACTAAATACAAGTTAGACAAGTGGGACTGAGAAGAAGTTACGCCTCACGCAGGTTCATGACGAGCTATTCTGGAAGTAACTCAGTACTTCTACATCTTTTTAGTGTCCGTGAAAGGGCCACTATTGTGTGAAAACGAATGATGAATTGGATACATCAAAACCTGCAGGAAAATGTAACCTGAAAAATACAATTATATAACTTAGATCTTGTATTCATATACATTATTACTATAATAGATAAATTTGTTGACAAGGTGAAAAAAACACGTACTTACCCTTTTTGACACTGAATAAGTGTTTAAAGACGCGTAATCTCCAAAGAAGACGTTAGTATTGTGTCAAGACTGTAACATATTATCTATTTTTAAATTTTTGATCTTGTCAGTGATTTTCTGGAGCTCGGTTACATGCAAAGCTAAATTCTGCTACATTGCATGTGAAACGTGTAACAACTTGGTATATGACAATTGATAAGAGAATTCTTAATAGACTTCATATGTAGGTTGTTTATTGAGATAGTATATATTTCTCGTCACTCTTCAGAGATTTACGTCGTTTCCCTACAGTTACATTTCTTCCACGTCAAAGATTCCTTAAACATGAACACACTAACTCTGATCTATTATCCGGCATCTTATTTAAGTATATTATTGAGTCTCTTTTACTATAAGAAAAAATATGCTTGACAAACATCGTAGTTTCTTGTCAATAACAACGTTTAGGTATTCAAACTACTAGAAAAGAGATCGACATCAATACAACTACTAATTTTATCATACACATATATGTTGAACGCGGATTAACATCTAATTCTTGTGCAAATTTATTCTCAAAGAGGGAGGATAAAAAATGAATGTCTGTTTTTACCTTTTCTCTGGTACATGAAAGTTAACCTTCACTAATAGAGAGGACCAATTAAATTCTGTATTTACAATTTCCTTTAAAAAATGATACTAATTTACTTTCTTCTGTTTTCCTAAGTACTATCCCAAATCTTCTATAAAGATTAATCAAAGTCTACATGAGAATATTCCAGATTAAGTTTTAGATAAAGCCATTTTATGAATAACTTCTTTATCTTTTGAATCTGATCTCCCATTCTGATATAAAGAGCCCCAAATAGGAGCAAGCGTCATGTATAATCTTACTAGTGTGAACGAAGAAAATTGGAAAATAAAATTACGGCGAATGAAGAGTAACAGTTGTAAAGAGCATAAAGGACATGGAACAACAGTAATAGGAATAAGTTAAACAAGTACTGTTACCCACTCTTTTCTACGTGATGTAATTTTGTGATATAAATATTTCTTTTTTATACATAAATGTTTAAATCTGTCTTATCTTGCAGCAATACTGAAAATGAACGGCTATGCCTTATCTAACAATGTAGATATGTTGTATTCCCTAATCAAGCAGATTTGGAGCTGCTATCTTCTTTGAACAATAGGAGGATATGCCTAGAAACAAATTAAACAATGGAATAGAAGAAAAATCAATTTTTGATTTATTCAGAGTTGCGTTCTGACTAACCGTAGCACCATTACTGTTAGTATCTTTAAACATTATTTACTACACTTTATGGAGAACATGAGTGGGGATCAAACGGGTATACATTCTCCTAGTTCTACGGACATATTAGAACGAAATAATCTAACAATTGTTTATATGGATATAGTTCAGCGGACCATCCCCATAGTTGAACCAAAGTGGCGTCCCCTTTGTTCTGCTGATATGTTTTCACTTCAGGTTATATGACATGGCTAACTTTGTTCAATAAACTAGAAACACATCGTATGTAAACGAGATGCATATTTCCTCGCAATTTATGAGCTCTTAAAAATATAGGCGTAACCTAACAGTACGGACAGTGACCAAACAAGCCAGCAGCTTCGGGCTTGGTTCCTATCTGAGTGGACTCTACACTCAAGAAGAAAATGACAAGAGGAAGAACAATCATTACTAAATTACCTTCTTGTTAGACAATAATTTCTTCACAAACCACTGAATGTTTCAAAATCACGATTCCTCATATAAATAATGTACTAACTAATTATTTTGACTGTTATAATACATGGTTCACACTTGTAAAAGCAGTAACGTACCCACACACACACACACACTGTTCCAGACAAAATTACTCTAATTTCATAAGTACTCGCTCGAAGAAATATTATGTATGAAAAAGGTAAAAAAGGTTAAGCTATCCCCTGTGCGATACGCACACGCATGTGGAGGTAGCGCTCCACATTTTCTTGACCTATGGTACCAAGTGAAATGGGATGATCAATCCCACGGTCGACCGCCTTTACCTTCCCAAGGTGCCCAGGATTCAAGAACACTCCGGTACTCAATTTGATAGGAGGTTGAATGCACCTCCGAGTGCCAGGCATGGGAACACTGCGAGAAAAGTCTCCAGTGTCCTGACCGGGATTTGAACCTGGGACGCCCCATTCGTAGTCAGACGCGCTACCGTCTGAGCCACAGTGACTCATGAAATTATGTGTAGATTAATTAAGTCCTGACGAAATGTTCTTTCAACTACTAGCAGTGGAACTTGTGAGAACTCGGAAAAGTTGTGTATTGAATGAGATTCAAATATATGCATATTAATAAACCATACCATCTCTGTTACCGGAAGGTGTAACTTCAGTAAATACAATTGAATATTATTTATTCTTTGAGTGCAGCAAAATACCTTAACATGTAGGCCGATAAAACACATAGAACATTTCAGGCATTCGTCTTTATCTAGAGGTAAAACATGAGAGTAACTCATTTTAAAAGCGAGACGATATTTACAAAGAGTAGTTGAAGTTCTACTATGACATTGGCATTACGTATGAACTGTTCCTTTAGTGATAGAAAAAAGGAATTTTAAAAGAAGTTAGCAACTTTGAAAACTTGAACTGTTGCCTCTTTCCATAAAATTTGATAAAAAGTCCTGAAAAAATTAGCCAGCATCAGAGATATTTGTTACAAGTTACATGCCTCTGCTAGGTTTTGGTTTGTTAAATCAAAATCCACTAACATACTTTTAAAATATATAATAAATTAAGGAAAGAAGGTAATGCGAAATGGAGGAGATATACTATAGCAAGTCCATTGTTAGTTTCGCATTTCATAAGTATCCGCTCATGCATGTTGTACATCTCGATAATAGAATAGAGTATAGACGTTTTATCTTCTACTAAAAATGCTAACTAGGTGAACTATAAGAAATAATAAAGTATTTCAGGAACATTAACGTTGTTTATTCTATTCTAAATCCATAAAAACCCGTGAATGTACAGTCAGTACATTCGGAGACTCGGATTTCCATTTTGTAAAGTGTGTAATGAAAGATAACCAATCGACTCTCTTAATACCATGCGTTACTAGGTAAACAAGACAGAACCAATGAGAGCCCTCGTAGCGTTACGTATAGGAAAAACAATGAATCTTGCATTGACCAATCAAACGTCAATATGCAAACATTACAACTCGAAGCAAGCGGATTGTACTACACAACTTACTAAAGAAAAACAAAATTTCACGTATCTTTAAAATATTAAATAAGCTTGTTTATAGTTACTGAAAATTAAACAAATACCTAATTCTCCGAAGAAACTAAAACAATGTTGCTAAATCAATTACAATAAATGATTTTGTTTTAATTACATCTTGATTATCATGATTTGTCTACTTGACAGGCTCTTAAGTAGATATGGGCGAGTATCTTATTAGCAACCTAAACTGTCACTTAATTTGCAGATGTTGATCCTTACTTTATACGATTAACGTTTTGAGAATGTTGAATTTTGAAATTTGGATCAAGCAGTGCAAGGCTCCAAGCCATAGTATTATACACTTTGTGGTTTACGTGAGCGAAGAAAGAGCTAGAGAAGGTAGTACACGTTGCTGTATTCAAGCTCTATTTAAGTCTTTAAGTTGTATGCCAGAGTACAACTTTAAATCGAACTCAGACTAGATTATCCCAGAGTTTGAAACCCTATAATCTTAGTTTGTTCATATATAGACCATGCAAATATTGAGAGGATCTCCAAGTCGAAAAAGACACTTTCGTTCTGAATTCCCTATACAAAGAATACATCGCTTTGAAAAAAGAGTCGGTTAAGTTCCAATTGTTTGTAAGGTCATCATTTAATAGAAGTCCATTGTGGTACTTAATTGTATCGACTTGTAATCTCTTTATTCTACACTCAAATTTCGGAGGATTCTCTTCTCGGTTTGCTACGTCACCAAATAAAAGCTTGCGTAGTACTGACTGAAAACAAGCTACGTAAAGTTGCCCCCACCAGGCGGAAATAAGTATGTTTTACTTGAGAAGCTATATTTAAAATCTGTCAGACAGAAAGGTGAAAGTTCTGCTACCTACCTGATACTAAAATGGATAGACTAGTGAAATTTGTCCTCTCGGAATGGTTCTCTAATGCGTTTTAGGTAACGCAACGATTTTTTTTAATGTTTTAGTTGTCACATCTTATAAAGACGCATTATGTTCGTTAGTGCACTTTAATGCACGTTAGTACACTAATGCGTCTCGAGAGAGAAGTAAAAAAAACTGCGTGGGTAGTCAACTTGACATTGAATTAGCCGCTCACACAGCTCTCCGTAAAGCTTTCACGAGTTAAACTTTGTGTGTTCATTAGTGAGAGTAATTGAACGTTAGTACCCTAATCCGACGCAAGAGAGATACACAAAATCCGTCGGCAGTCAACTCGATATCAGGTTGCTACCCCCACAGCCCTCATTAGGGCTTTCGCGGATTAAACCATATGTGGTCGTTAGTGCCTCGTTAATGAACGTTATTTCTAGTGACAAAACGTTAGTACTTCTGATCTGACTCGAGAGAGAAATAAAAACCTTGTGGACAGTCAACTTGACGTCAAATTGACCTTCCCACAGCTCTATATAAAGCTTTTAAAGGTTAAATCATATGTGGTCGTTAGTGCATTGTTAACTCACATTATTGATATCGACTCAACATTAGTGCTCTAATCCGTTCCGGCAGAGAAGTAAAAAACTACGTGGCAGCCAATTGGCCTTTTCCACAACTCTCCGTAAAGCTTTTGCGGGCTAAACCGTATCTGTTCGTTAGTGCATCAATACTGCTAGCGAGCCAACATTAGTGTTTGTAATCCGACCGGGGAGAGAAATAAAATACTGCGTGGGCAGTCGACGTCAAATTTGCCTCTCTCACAGCTCTCCGTAATGCTCTCGCGGGTTCAACCATATGTGTTCGTGCATCGTTGGTGCCAGAGACCCAACGTTAATGTTGTAATGCGACCCGGGAAGGAAATAGAAAACTGTGTGGGGAGCCAACTTGAAGTCAAATTGACCTCTCTAGAGCCCTCATTGAAGCTTTCACGGGTTACACCATATGTGATCGTTAGCGCATCATTAGTGCACGTTAACGCTAGCGATACAACGTCAGTTTTCTAATGTGACTCCAGGGAAAAGTAAACTGCGTGGGCAGTCTACTCGACACCAAATTGTACTCTCCAACAACCCTTTTAAGGCTCTCGGTAATAAAGCCATGTCTTCGTTAGCATGTCGTTAGTGCACGTTAGTGCTAGCGGCCCATGTTAGTTCTCTAATGCAACTCGAGAGAAATAAAAAAAAACAGCGTGGACAGTCAACTTGACGTCACGTTACGCCCTCAGCCTTTTGTAAAGCTTTCAAGGTTTGACCATATGTATTCTTTAGTGTAGCTTTAGTGTACAGTTAGCGCACGTTAGTGCTCTAATGCGACCCGAGAGAGAAATATAAAACCGCGTGGGCAGCCAACGTGACATCAAATTTGCCTTTCTCACAGCTCTTTGTAAAACTCTCACAGGTTAAACCATGTGTTTTCCTTATTACATCGTTGGTACACGTTAATGATACCAACGGAACGTTAGTTCTCTAATGCGACCCAAGAAGTAAATAATTGCGTGGAACACAAATTTCGGACAGTCGTATGACTATCACTAATGAAGTCATTCATTCCTTGTCTGTTCACACCTGTCACTGCAGTTGTTGATCCTCCATTTGCTTGTTTGTTAGCCACTGAAATATCCTCCTCTACAAACCTCTTCATTCATCTGCGGTAATTATTTATGACAATTGTGGCATCTCAGTATACCACCAGGAGTCTTCTGTGGATGTCTGCAGCCAGACATTCCTTTTTTTTAAGGAACACCATCATTGCTCTTTGTTTTTCTTTGTTATTTATGTTGTATAATTAAGAATTTTGAAGTAAAATATTATCTATATTAGTAACATGTCATAGTATACACCATCATAATCGTATTAAAATGAAACAATTTTGCAGAAGTTATGAAGCAGGAGGCATTACTTTCAGGATGTCTTTAGTATATTGCGTTAATTCGTCTAATGAACTAAAACAGCCGACCTGCCACTAATCGTAGTTTGAATAGTGTTAGCTACATTTGTCCGAACGAAATAAAGCACAGAAAAAGGTTTTGTTATTTACAGTTTCTATTTTACTCATTGATTTATTAAATAAACAAAACTAAATGTCATGTTGTAATTTAAAATATCTAGTACGATAATACTATGTAGAGGAGCAACACTTCGAATATTTTATTCTAGAAAAGATATTTGAAGGCCTGACCAATGAAGCTAAAGATTTCTTAACATAGTTTATTAATCAATTGATACTTTTATAGTTATGGTATTTCTTCACAAGTTTCTAGAACAATAAAGAACATAACAGCTCGTTTTGTTTCTTCAGAGATGGTAAATCTGACTTCGCATTCCTTCCTTATGGCTAAGAAGTTGAAATCGCTATGCCAAAGTTCGCAAAAGTGATCCTGGCGTTTTCAAAAGAATTAGGGAATCTAGTTAGCGCTTGCTGTCGCTCTGCAGACTATTGCGTTATCTCAGAGAAAGAGGATCTCTGAGCATAAAATTACCTCTTTTGCCTAATGGTGGACTTCAGCCATCTCAACACGTCTGTATGAGATAATCTTCCATGCAGCCCAGCAAAAGAATCCTTTTGAAAACTCTGAAGATAATTAGAAAGAACTATTTCACTTCTAGATCTGTCAGTTTTATTGGTGAGGAAACCTAAGTTCTTCCACTCCATCATGCAGTTAATGTTGGGAGAATTTGTGGATCCAAATTTTGTTCCAGTCGCAATTTGAATAACTTGTTTCTTTTCCGTTTGTTTTGCAGAATATGTAACAGATGTAGGTATCTGGGTTGAGATAACAAGACACCTACCGCGATGGATTCAGTACATTATAGATAATGGAACCTGCTCAAGTATACCCCATCCAAGTTTTAAGGTAATCCAATCAACAACTATCTGCCTACTATGCTAATCTAATCAAGGTATTAAGTAGTGCGAAACCTCAGCTCAAGTGGATGTGGAAAGCCTCGAATATCGCCGATCGTCCTCCACACTTACGAACCCATCGCACCATTTTGTGCGACATTAGCATAACATTTGCTCTCATATCTTAGTCAAAACCATGCATCGCCATCAGAAACACACTGATTTGGGTACAATGTGTCTCATCGTAGCGAGCATATGTCCAAGGCTACACCACATTCTTCGTTGACATGTCCAGCTTCTTTTACTTTGTCTCGCGGAGTAATGAATGAAGGCACACACTTCTTAAGACTAGATGGTGGATCGTTTTATTAGCTCAACCGTATGGAAACTAAGTTTGCAGATGATTTTAAAAAGAATGCTTTATTGATCTGCCATGGGTCATTGATAAAACAGTACTTTGGTAGCGAAAAAATCGATCTACGCACTTTAGGCATTAAAAATAGAACATGTGTTTCGGTAACAGCGATGTCCACCAATTTTGCTATATAATCGTTAAACATGAAAGATGGATATTGCAAAGATGAAGCATATAACTAATCAAATGGCTATTGTACTTCTATGATATCTACAAATTTAAACTAAAATATTTACTAATCCAATAATTAACAAAACTAATATTCTTTAGCACACGGATATTTAAAAATATCTACACTTAACTACATTAGTTTTAGAACATAACAAAAATAAATCTGCGGTTAATGTACACAATTCTAAATTTCTGTTACGTTACTATCTTTCCCTATGTGATGTGCTTGTTGAAAAAATGAAACAATTTTAAGTTCTGAATGAAGCACAAAATTGTAGGATATCTCTGAAAGATGCTTACACTCATATTCAGAAGCTGTCCAATACTAACTCAACAGATCTTAATAAAATTCTGTATATTGTTAATAAAAGGTGTATATACGTAATTGGAGACCAAATATCTTATCTCGAAAAAGCTCTTTTGAGCCAGATGATTTCCAATTAGACAAAAAAAGATAATGTTACATAGGCATGCAAAATTATCGTCCTATTTCTATTTTATCAAAATTTTCAAAAGTATTTAAATACGCGATATTGGCAAGTTCATCAAATTTCTATCTAGACACAAGTTTGCATTCCTTTGCCAACATGGTTTTCAGCAAGAAGAATGTCGATACTCCACTGCTAGCCTTAATAAAAACCTTTCAAATAACTTAGATAAGAGCCATTATGCCATAGGTATGCTTATAGATTTTTCTATGGCATTTGAAAATATGCATAACTTCATTAACGAAACAATATCAGCGTTGATTTTTCTCGTACTTAAGTAATAGAAAGCAGATAGTACAGTATGACCGGGAATAAAATGTACAAAAAATAAACAAGATTGAACATCGTCGGTGGTGTTAAAAAAGTAGAGCAGTACAGTGTCAGGGTGACTTTAGTTCTTGCACCAAACAGGTGCAGTGAAATGTGGGCCGTAATGGCCTTGAATGTTCTGAGGAAGCACTTGTTTCGGAGAATTATTTTAGCTCATACGGAACTGGACGAAGTGTGACACTTGTTTGAAACTTGTATGAGTTAAATACCAGAAATCTCATGCAACAAAGACACCATATTGTTGCTAGTGTTCAAAATGCCGTCAAACGAGATTAGTGCTATGTCTACGCAAAAAGCACTCTGGAAGAAAGCGGTCGGCTACTAGGAACCTGTATTTTGATACAGAGTGGTTTCAGCAAGACTGAGCCCTGCACACACACAGCTAGTGAATCCTTACAGCTTCTGCAACATCACTTTCCAGATCGAACAATCTCGATGCAAACACTCTGTCCGTGTCCTGCCCACTCACCCCTCCTGACGCTTATTTATGTGGCCATCTGAAGGTGTGTCTCATAATATTGAATCTGGGCCCATTGCTAACAATTGTTCTTCTGTGTATTATCAAAATCTTGAATCAGAAAAATAAACTTACGGATTGTGACATTCATTTGAACGAACTTACGCAATATGATTGCCTAGTTTTCACAAATATTTTGCATCATGATTTTGTGATGGATTCCAAGCTCTCTTTTGCAGAACATTTTAGTATACATAGATTGGATATTATGTCTGTTCTGGCACTTTGTCTTCAATCAAAACGACTACTGATGAAGTTCTGTCCCTTCTTTTATCTTTTCCAGAACGCAGATCTTTAGTCCCTGACAACTTACCCACAATATTTCTTCGCAATACAGGTAGCTCTCTCTCCCAACCACTTATATGTCTCTTCAACCGTTGCTTTAGAGAATGAACTTTTCCAACAGTCTGGGAAAAAACTAATATTACTTCTATACATAAAGCAGGATATAAAAAATGTCAGTGCCTTAATATAGGCCAATTTCTTTACTATCACCTCTGTCAATAAAACG
>JAGDQP010037182.1:0-10167 GCA_022664845.1 Lepisma saccharinum | reverse complement strand
ATTTTCAATTTCAATTTCTTTGATATTAATCGCAATGTTAGAAGTTTCTGGACTGAAGAAAAACATGCGTTGCCCGATACTAAACGACGTTTTATTTCTTCTGTGACCTCATTTTTGCTTGTTACATATGCTCCCAAGTATTTAAGTTAGTTTAATTTCTCTATGACCTCATCCCTAATTCTTGTTTTTATCTCCTGTGTTTCGGCTTGTTATCATGTATTTTGTTTTATCTATGTTTACCTGTAGACTTATCTCATAGCATACTTCTACTAAGACATCGGTGTTTCTTTGTAGTGCATCTATATCGTCCCCAATTACATCATCCGCGTATACAAACAGTTGATTCAAACCATTCAATGATGGTCCCTTTTTGTCCTCTTTGATTTTTAAAATCGCATATTCTAACACAAAGTAAAACAGTAGTGGTGACCGTTGCGAATTTTGAAACTATCTGGCATATTATTACCTATCCGTACTTTGCTTATGAGGTCGATGAGACATATCTTCACTAGTTGAAACAGTTTTACGGAATTCACACTCGTATCAGGATACTGTATAGCTTTTCCCTTTTGATAGAGTCATTACGCTTTCTTCAAATCAATGAATAGCTGGTTAACCTTCCCATTGTATTCCCATTTCTTCTCCAAAATTTGTCTCAATGCAAAAGCTGGTCCAACGTGGATCTATTTCTTCTGAATCTACATTGGTGATCTCCAAATATTTCATCTACGTACAGACTTAGGCGTGTTAACAGAATATTACATAATACTTTGGAACAAGTTGGAAGTAACGAGATTCCGCGGTAATTATTACAGTCCGATTTGTCACCTTTTTTGTAAATCGGAACTATTATTGAGGTTTTCCATTCCTTTGGAACCTTCTCCTTTCTCCATACATGACTTATCAATTTATGTAGTTCCATGATTAGTGCCGTTCCTCCCGCTTTAATTACCAGGTGTGTAAATATGAAACCGGAATTTGTGCATAGACGGCGTTAGTTGTGGTTACCGTAAAACTGTGTTCTTGGCGCCACTTGCTTGTTTTGACTGCTGATAACGATTTGCAACTCACAACCAGACAAGTTTCATGTCATAGTGTAGTGTTTAATAGCGTTGAACATGGCGCAACTTGTACCTACAAAAACTGCTGCAGAATCGCATGACACGCTTGTCGAGGCTTACGGTGATCATGCTCTTGGTAAGTCACAATGGTTTACAAAATTTAAAAGTGGTGATTTTGACGTGAGAAACGAAGAACGTAGAAGACCACCGAAAAAGTTTGCAGAGAGTGAATTGCAAGCTTTGTTGGATGAGGATGACGCTCAAACGCAACAACAACTTGCGGATCAATTAAATGTGACACGAGAAGCAATTTCAATACGTTTAAAGGCGATGGGCAAGATTCAGAAGGTGGGTGGCCAAGTTCCACATGCATTGACTGAACGACAGCAGGAAAACCGAAAAACCACTTGCAAAGTTCTGCTCACCAGGTACAAAAGGAAATCATTTCTCCATCGAATTGTGACTGGTAACGAAAAATGGATCTATTTCGAGAATCCTAAGCGTGAAAGATCATGGGTAACTCCAGGAGAACCGGCGACATCGACTACAAGACCAAATCGCTATGGACGGAAGACAATGCTTTGTTTCTAACCTATTAAGACCAATCTATTATGAACTGCTGAAACCTGGCGAAACCGTTAATACCCAACGTTACCGACAACCAATGATCGATTTGCATCAAACTTTGCGTGATAAACGACCAGAATATGACCAAAGACAACATAAAATGATTGTGCTTCACGATAATGAACCCTCCCACACAGCAAAACCGGCCAAGGAAACGATTCCTATGTATGGCTGAGAAATCCTTCCGCATGCGGTTTACCCACCAGACTTGGCGCCTTCCGATTTTTACTTATTTGCATCCATGGGACACGCACTTGCTGACCAGCGCTTCACATCTTATGAAATGTACGAAAATAGCTTGATGACTGGTTTGCAGCACAAGAGGCACAGCTTTTTTGGTCTGGCATCCACACATTGCCGGAACGATGGCAGAAATGTATTGCTAGCAATGGCCAATACTTCGAATAAAATATTTCTTAGCATTGTCATCCAATCACTGTCTTTCCTGTACATAAATTCTGGTTTCATATTTACGCACCTGGTATTTCGGCTGGAATATTGTCTGTTCCCGGTGATTTGAAATTTTTCAATTCCTTTACCTACATCTCGATCTCGCTAGGTTCGGGAATCCACGGTTCTGCTGTATGGATTTAAAATCCTTCTGTTTGTCTCCCGTTGTGTACATTAAGAAGTTTGTCGAAATAACTTTTCCACACATCGACATTATACCTATGTATAGATCTTGTATATTATTTGTCCTCCCGTTTTCCTGTATCTCCTGAATCTTCTCCGTCAGATATTCTCGCTTTTATTTATGAACTCGTCTGAGGCGTTTCGTTACTGCAGTGGTTGGTATTTGCGTCGCTTTTATTACTTAGCCATCGTTACCTTGCTTGTTTTCTTTTCTTGTGAAGCTTAAAACTTTCTTCATCAAACCAAAGTTTGTTATCTGTTGTTTCTTCTCTACTAAACATTCCTTCGCTGCGCTCTTAACTGTTTCACGAATTGCCTCCCACTTCTTACTTACATCAGTTTCATTGTTAATATCATCATTATTATTACTCGAATTTGCTAAGATTTTGAACCTATTTGAGAGTTTGAGCTGGTAATCTGCTTTTATGCTCGGATTACTTAATCGTTTAACTTCGAATTTCAGTTGTTTTGATCCCTTACTTTCTCTGTTCGCGATGCATAACTTCTCCCTTACTTTTGTGATCACTAATTGATGGTCGGTGTCACCTTCCGCTCCTCTGTACGACCTAACGTCCATTACGTTGGTGTGTCTTTGCCTGTCTACTAATACGTGATCGATCTGGTTGAGGATTTTGCCGTCCTGTGATACCCATGTGTATTTGTCTTTGTGTTTAAAGTACGTGCTCTTTACCAGTAAGTTTTTCGAAATCGCGAAAGTTATCAGTCTTTCTCCATTCTTGTTGTTCCTTTCTCCATTGTTCTGTATTGAAGTTAATAAATATTTTCATTATTGTGTATTTGAATCTTTTAAGCAGCACAGAGCAATTCGCAGTCATTTCGTCTTAATTGAACAGAATAAATTAATTCTCAAAATAACAAAAAGCACAGAATTTTATTAGTAATTTGCAAAATGTTGGAATTAAGTTAGAATGTCCACAGATGAAATGGAGGCAACTTCCGATTTTTTCTGTACATCAAGCCTCTGTAGGTACAGATATAAGTTAGAATGTCGGTACAGATATATAATATCATATAAGTTAGAATGTGTTTAAGAAAAAATACAGAATATAGAATTAATACGACCATGAATTATTGCCGTAGAGAGTATGGGGATTTTTGGCTAGTGAAGAAAAGATAACGAGTGAATCATAGAAACGAGAGAAGTGGAAAATTAGTTGATCCATTATTTTTCATTCTGTGTATCGGAAAGAACACAATACAGAGGCGGTGAATATTTTTTGAAGTATAAGAGAATATAAGAAGTATTGCGTCTTATATCTGCTGCAGAAAAGTATTCTATTTCTTCTTTTATTATGACAAATATGGCATAGTTAATTGCAGCAGTATTGTCTTAGATGATTAATGTTGTCGTGCAAACCGGTACATATCCTGTGGTACTTTCCAGTTCCAAAGTAAGGTGATTATGTCGAAGTTAGTAACTATAGACCGATAGATACGTTTATTGAATTTATGAGAGATACGTTTATTTGAGAGATTTCTACATGCTTTTCTCTATGGAAACTGTACAAATTGAGTTTTCCATAGCAGAATGGTGACTGCAATGAAAGGTCAACATTTACAAAACTAGTTTATATTTAATCTTTTGTGTCAGCGGATATTGAAAGAATAAGTACATTAGATGCAATCTACTTTATTCCTGGAACCTGATATTTTATTATAGAACCTGATTTCCATAAGTCTTGCGATAAGAAACCTTATAGTATTCTCCTTCGGAAACTTCGAAAAACGGGAAACAAATGGAAGATATTAAAATGCATAAAGTCCTATCTGACGGAAGATAATTCATGGTTAAAAATGATGGAAAACTATCTAAAGATTTTCCTGCAGGTGTATCTCAAGGCTCTATATTGCAATAGTTTATTTAAAAATGTTTATAAATGTTGTAGAAAGCATATTCCGTCATTTTGATCATTATGTTTTGCTGGTATAAAGATAATTTCCAAAATCAAGAACCAAGTGATTGGGATATATTACAAAATGAAAAATGAAACATTTCTGTGGCCACTGCAAGATAAAATATCGATCAATAATGGAAAACATATTATTTTAAGTAGAATAGCTGGGAAGCAAACAGGCAAAACCTCACATGTCTATTTTTATTTTAAAAGGTATTTTTTCTTCTTAATAAAGAGCTGTAGTGCATCATGAAAAGTGATTTTAGCAAGGAAGTACATATTATAATGGGGTAGGAACTTCTTCTTTTGTATTATTCGATGCAGCTATTCATTCAGGTCTTTAAACGATTTGTCAAAAAATGCACATGTTAAGATTTGATTGTTTGTTCCTCGACTGACCTGAAAATCACGTGAGACAAAAAGCACACAAGAACTTCACCAAAAATGAACTTGATGTGAACCTACCGAAAAAATGTGAGTTTTTAATGTCCTTAATGTGTCTTTTTATTAGCTTTTGACCCACGGTTCATATTTTGTACATATTAAGTTTATATTTGATGTAGTTCATATTATCTACACTAATTTGATATCACTTTTAGTACATTAGCCAATTTTAAATGAACTTGTGTATAACTTGTGTATCAGTACACCAGAAGTATGCACTAAAAATGTAGCGTAGTTCATATTAATTTCACGAACAGTGCATATATTATGTACTAAAACGTGATAAAATTGGAACATATTGCGAATGTTTTCGGGACATATTATGAACTTTAGGTGTATTTTGATTTTCAGTGTGTTGTTAGTGAACACCAATGTTGAGAATACATATTGGTAAGATAGCGTGTTTCCTGCGATAGCTTTCGCTTCAAATTTACTAGTTTATTAACATGATAGAAACACCACTGCATAACCTTGGTCTATGAATTGCATTTTGTGAAATTTTAAACTTTCATTATCTAAGAAACTTGTAAACCTGTCCTAACACATAGATCAATAGCATCGAACTACAGAAATAGCAATGTTGCAATTACAAAAATGCATGCCTTTGCTAAAAAAAAAAGGGAAACTTGTAAATGGTCTATACCTAGTCACACAGTAAATTAAAACTTTGGTAAATTAAAAATCAGAGTTTAGTAAATTTTATGAAGTACTGCAGCTACTGAAGTTGATATGCCTCTGCATAGTCTAGTTCAAGTATAAATTCTATGGTATTTTAAAATACTGTTTTTTGTTAAATAAGTGGGAAAACTGAATAGATAAACAACTATATTTATTCCTCGAAAAGTTTTATGTCTTAACCATTTATTCTCCTTAATGTCAATTGCGTTGTTCATTATTTGTTAACGAAAGTTGTATTTTGTTGATTGTGGCGGAACAATATATAAACAAAGATGAGTGCAAAAATTAGTTCAAACGAAACCTTCAATGAAAACTTTCAACTAATGTGCTATACGTGATTTTATTTTGGAAACATTTGTTTACATGATTTCGTAACTTACTGTGATCTTTATCGCGATTAATCCAGAGAAATACATCTTAGTACTTAACCCCAACTCAAGATTTCATGCGTCTGTGTAAATTTTACAATGCAAAGAAACTATGTGCGGAGGAAGCGTTCAAAATACATTCCTTCTATTCATTCGCTTTTCCCCCAGTAGCACACATACGTGATTTCAACGTTGATTTTAGGTTCATTTCATTGATTAACCGTTATCGGTTGAAAAAAAATTACGTTTATTTTAAAACAATATTTCAACAAAAATGTCATTGCGTTGATAAGACGTTGTTACAACGTACGTATATTCAATATGCTATTTTCAACTATTGTATAGATTTTGTTTAATGTATTTCTTACTAATGTTATGTCAAAAAATATAATTAAGAACTAATTGAATGACACAAACTAATTTTTTGTGTTGTCATGTGCACGTTGAAAATTGATTGAATTTTAAACTATATTTCAACGAAGATAGAATTTAGTTGATAGGGCGTTAATTTGACGTGTTTTCAAATTAATTTTATACTATGTTATACATTTCGTTTCACAAGTGTATTTCTAATTTAATTGCTTAAACATTATCATTAAAAGCAAATACAATGAAATTAACTACATATTTTATAATATCGTTTGCGTTGAAAACATTGAATTTTAAACTATATTTGAACGAACATTTAATTTCGTTAATAGAGCATTAATGTGAAATGTTTTCAACTATGACATAGATTTTGCTTTATGTGCGTTTCCCTATAGCGAGATATTACACTTATTGAGAAATACAAATGTAACAGTGCAGCAGCGATGGTCAAAGTGTTAAAGAAGAAAATACGCGCATGACAAAGAAAGAAGGAAAGTATCCTTTATTCTTATGCTTACATGATGATGAAGCTACGCCTCTGGATTTGTGGTACTGCATTCAAGTCTGCCTGTTACTACAAATACAAAAGTGATTCTCAAGGTGGATCCTTGGATGAAGGAATAAGACGACGAGCTTCCAACGACGAGTGCGAAACGTACCTGATTCGAACCCTAAAGCAGCGGTTGGATTATACTGTTGGAAAATTAACACTCTACATCATGATGAAAGCAACGGACAAAATGAAACAAAATGTGTATACCAATAGACAGAAACCATGTTCTGTTCTGATCAATTGAACCCTTTTTCAACTTGTTTCTTCTCAACCATTATTAAGTGTAGAATAAACCGTTGAACAGGCGGACATTTCGGTGCATTTACAACGTTAATATAACGTTTCGGAAAATAATCCACGTATTTACAACGTGTGTGTGTTACTGGGGTCATCTATATAGTCCATTTCCAAAAGCATCGTTGCCCACAAGAGTGTAAAATTGAGATATTGGCATTATTGAGTTCATTGAATTAGTTTCTAACACATTAGTAAGGTTTTATGATTCCAGAACGCTTCTAGATTCCATAGGAAAGAGCTAAATATAAACAGTAAAATTTGTACATACCTTGTGGACATACTTGTGGTTTACGTGTAAAATTTGGAAAGTATGTGGGTTCACTTGTGAAATTTGTAAGTCTTTCCCAATCGTTTTCTCAAAAAAAAAGAAGAAAATTTTGGTAAACTAAAACTTCTACCACTTTTTCTAATACATTCATGGCTGCAAATATTCCCTAGCTTTCAGACAGAAGAAGTGTATTACAAGTGCTTTTGTCAATTTCTCTACATTTAATGGCGCTTGGATAAGGGTATTTTTGGAAATGGACTAAAGATATTATTTATATGTTTCATTAGTTGTTGCAGCTATGTTGTTTTTACAACATGAGACAACACTTAAATCTAGTAAACACACCTTCAATTTGTGGTATGTGTTTGTGAATGCCACCAAAATATAGGTCTGGATATTAAAAGCAAACAGACGAGAGTGAATCGAAAAGCACGTAATTATATGGAAACTATCGTTTAATATGAAATTTCAGCAAAGTATAAAATGAAAAGACTAGAATGCAATAATGCAGAATACACGCAGAAAGGGTGAGTACAACTGGTGTCCAGAATTTATGGACAACCCCATTATCTTACATGATGTATCTGCTGTAAGGGATCTTTTACTGTGATAGGCGTGGAAAAGTTTAGGAAAGGCGTGGAATCCTCCATATTCGATTAACCTAAATATACGGAACTTAATCTGGTTTCGAAAATGAAGAACCCGTTGAATCGGAAACACTTTACGAACAAACAGAACATCTTAACAATGTTATGTCGACAGATAGTAGAAAGGCTAATCACTAACAACGCATGGAATTCGCCACTTTTGGATCAATGGCAACGTTCCTATGTTAGAGGATCATCGCTGCTTGCACTTGACCTTTGTTCCTCAGATTATTCAGTCTGGGTTCTAGTCGTTGTTCCTCGTTCATTTTGGACATTTATTTTCTATTAAATCATGATTTCCATATACGTGCCCTTCGATTTTCTCCCTCACGATATCAACATTACTAAGATCTTATCTGATGCTGGAATCAAAACTACGTTCCATAAACATTGAATTGTATTTACAGTATTCGAAACAAATTTTTAACAACTTAAGAAATAACAATCATATTGAGAATATCTAAAACCATCACTATGGGAAAATTTTCACCTCTTTTAAAAGTATAACTTTTTTCTGTTTCGTTTTCATCCACTAACGCACTGAAGCCATGATATGAATGGAAATATTTGCGTTAAAGAAAGTACCTTTCCGAGTGGGACTGGAGATTGAATCTAGCAGCATACGTCTCTTGAACGACAAGAAAGAGAACGAATGTATGCCTAATTTTCCTTCTTTTAAGATCGCAAGTTAAGTGACCTTAAGCTTCTATCCGATCATCCTAAAAGAGATAATTACTTCTGAAAAAAGTGAAATTTGGACAGATAAGTATAAACTCATTAACAAGGAAATTTCATTAAACAAGCAAAATATTATCACATTCAGAAGAAGTGTTTCCAAAAATCATTTGTAAATATCCTCTTTCCTACCCTCTCCCGGCTTGAGTCAGAGATATCTTAAAGCCATCAATACAATTTAGTTCAATTCTGATCATTGTCAATGTCAATGAACTTTCCTTCTTTGAACGGTCTGGCTCCTGAATCTTTCAACATCTTTTTGAACTTGTACGAGTATATTCCTACAGTACTTCTAAATAAAAAAATCATATTCTCCAGAGCCATCTGTCATAAGAACTTCCTATTTTGTGGCACATGTAAACGGAAAGTAAAAAAAGAATAGAGAAAGATCATCTTTTTCTTTTTTTGTAATTTAACCAAAGCAATTATCAAGCAGAAAATTGCAAAGCTCTTTCGAGGTATAACTAACGGCGATTCTCATTGACGGCAGAGGACATTATGCCATCTGCTTTCCTCCGAGAGATAGCATCCTTTACATCTGATGTATCTTGTATGTGTTTATGATACTGTACATTGAAACTGTTTACATTAATTCACCTTACTTAATGGACAACTGCAACTATGAAGAACGCTATACCTCAAGAACTACCACTTGGACTATTACTTTTTTCGATATATCGGTGGTACTTTGCATCTACCTCGTTTTAAAAAATTACACTTTTACATGACACGAAAAAAAAATCTAACGTTCGTGCGTGTTAATATGTGGCGGTGATGATTAGCTTCACGCTCATAAATCACATTCTGTTGCATTTATTAACATAAGCGTCAGTGCATTGTGTAGGTCGAATGTTTGTACACACATTCATGTTAAAAACCGAAAATCGGTTGTTTTTTTTTTTAGATAAAAGGTAGCTGCAAAGTACAATCGGTATGTAAATTATCACAGCAAATAGTATGAACTCGACTGCACTACTCTATGATGGTGATTTAAAGTTATTACGAGAGTCAACGACTCAGAAGATAGTTGATTGTTACAAAAGAACGTTCACAAGGTTTTAGATTAGTGCCGATTAAATCTATTAAATATTAATTGTAATAAAACCAAAGTTATATCATACACGAAAATAAAACAGTATTGTGTTCTCAATTATATTACTTTTAACTCTGTTATAAGTAAAGTTGATTCTATTAGAGATTTGCGTGTAATGTTCGATATCAACATGTGACGAACATGTAACCATCGTACAGAAAACTAATTTGTTTTATTTTTAGACATTGGTTTGTTTTAACGACAGCTAACTCTTATATATACTTACATAACATGCTAGAGAGATCTAAGATTCACTTCTATGCTGTGGAGCAGTGTGATGGAAACAGTAACAAATGAGCAGATGTGTGTTAGAAAATATTAGTTTAAAATGGATAATATCTTATTTTAATCTTGAACTTTACATTCATACATTCTATTAATATTACTGTATTTTAATATAGTGGTAAGACATACAATTGGTCTATAATTGTCTGCCAGTGATTTTATTTATTTGATTTGTTTTCCGTATTTTATGCAT
>JAGDQP010037181.1:635-18733 GCA_022664845.1 Lepisma saccharinum | reverse complement strand
AGAGAAAGAGAGAGAACGGAATTAAGTCAAGGTATTGTTCTTCAAAATTCACTCTGGCAGTTTTATTAAGAACATTAATAAATATAAATGCAGAATACAATCGAAGATCTCACCCAGAAGGGCAAGCTGAAAAATCTTAGTGTACACGTTCACATCACTATTTTCATATAATCATTTTATACATCTTTTACCTCATTAAAAATACACACTCACACAAACAAACACCCACACAAACTGTTCAAACACATTGACAAACCCTCCTACCATGAGACCTTCATGTATATTTAATATATATATATATATATATTTCATTTATTTATAATATGAAAAGTAAATATTTCTAATACTACATTCCACGTCTTCAGTGTCACTAGAACGAAACTCGTATTATACAAACACGTCAAACTAAAGCCTTTCTTTGTGATAGGCCATGCACTCAGAGGAGAAATTGGGTAGTTTCACAGTTTGCAAATAGTACAGGAGGTTACAATTTACAGTTCAAATAACTACATTAAATGCTGAATAGGAATTCACGTAATGCAATGAGGATTGATAATTGATGCACTTCGAAATTCAGCATTATTGGCATCAAGTTAACTAAATGATAATGAATCTGATTATATGCAGCGTTGCCTAACACCATCGAACTAATAATATCAGTTGCCATTACAACCTAACACATTCATTTCTTCGAAGCCTTATTTCAAACACATTGTTGTCACTGTATAATCGATTCCACATTACCTTAAGTGAATTCTTTATCAGCGTTACTGATCACACATCACAATCCTGTGAGAGAAAAATAAATTCACCCTTTCAGTATGTGAGTTTTCTTCTGTTCAACTAAAACAATCATTCAAACTTGATCCGAAAGAATGATTAGCATCACCCCACTCAACATTCTTCCCTCTCATATTATTTATATATACAGTAGAAAGTACAGTATCTTATTACATACAATGTAGTGCTTAATCTCTTGGAAGACTGTACCTACATGCATACAGTAACTGACATATGTCAACAGAATTCCTGAAAATTCACGAACACGTATTAACAAAATCTACAGGTTTCGACCTGATTTCACTCACACAACTAACGATAAAACATATAAATTACTAACAAGTAACAATAAAAGGGAAACAAGATAAATACTAAGAAATGCTTACGAAAAAAAAAAAAAAAAAAAAATACGAAAATAAAAAAAAACATGCAAAGTACATACAATCCACCTATTTTGTACTGTCCGTGCACTGTGCTTCAACGAATAAAAGTGAAATCAAGTGGAAACACTGGCATATTATTATAATACAATTTTCTTTTTAAAAAATAAACTCGTTTTTCATGTACCAATAATGTTTTTTGCAATGAAATTAATACTGTATATCTGAGTTAGTACACAGCTTGATGTACAACGTACAAAATAACATTTATCACGAAAATAATAACCGGTAAACACGTAATTGCTTCATAAATCCCACCACTGATTACTATTAAATTTGTGAATAACATTGAACGCACTAGAACTGAAACTTCTTAACCGCAGTATTATCACTGACACTGGGCATCTAATGTAAGAGATACGATTGGACAAATGATTTCATTATTAGTAACAACGAAGGGCGGTCACCTTCACGTTTTCAATGATTTTATTCCTTGATACTGGCGTTATTTCCTAAAGGCCAAACTGTGATTCGCAGCAGTGTTCCTTCAAAAACGCCTATTAATGCAATTTTCAAACTTTAAAGGAAGTGCACACACAGCAAGCGCCATCGAAGTACAAATCTGCTGGTATAATTTTATTGAAAGAATGAACTTGTCAAATTAATCTTTACCTGCAAAATCAATCTTTTTACAATATACTTCAGCGTCTTTGTTGTTACCACAGCCAGCAAAACAAAGATAATTGAGAACCTGAAAAAAAATCCCTACAAGTTGTGTTCTTCGAGATATTCATTTTCTCAAGGAAAACCAGAAGTCGGGTCAGTTAAATAGTTAATTAATGCATCATGCTTATCCCAAATTTTAGAAAGCTGATAAAAGGTTTCCTTGTTCTCTGCATTCTTTCCATTAAATACCCTTGAAATTTTCCCTTAATTACAATAGTTTCAATCAAAGGGTTAATTGAAAATATATATCAAGAAAACCTTGAAATATTGTCGTTCCTGAACTGTTCAATACTTAAAAAATAAATAAGGATATAATTTATATGTAGAGATAAACTTATATAATACATAAACTTCTGCTGGAAAATAAAAAGTTCAGAAACTTTCTGTACAACACATCCATGTACATCATTACAACCTAGGGTTTAGTCAAGAAAAAATATGACATGGAATTTTACTACACAAAATAATTGGTTTTACAAGAATCCCAAGAGTGAAAAATTAGGAATATAAGCACCCTAAGATATTTCAATATTATTACATAATTTTACCAATTTCTTCAGTAAATAATACTTTCGAATTCTATTACCTAAGTCTAATTCATTCTCTGAACTATAGCATATTTTCAGTTCTATACCTATATGAATGTTACGAAAAATAAAGCATTCAATATCCTCTACTTTCAGGTTTTCCCATCCCATCCCACTTGTCTCAAAAATTTAAATACATGCTTTCATAATGCCAATCCGAAATGCCCTCGGTTAGATACTAACTGAAATACACGCACATCACGAACCAACTGATATGGGGTTATAAACATTTGCAAAGCTCTTCTTATATCTGCGCTCTGTATTCCTTTCTAATCCTGTTTTATAACACTATTACGAAACTACATATATAAAATGGATTATCTTACGAAACATCTAATATAACTCATCCCCCACCATCCAGTGGTTAACGACGCGGACTTTGGGATCGACACTGGAGAGGTACGAAGTCCTGCTACCGCCCATCCTTACTAATGTTTTCCAGCTTTTATTTTCTGTTTCACCTCGCAAATGTCGAAACTAAAGGCACGATCGTCACCGTTTCCATTCTCTTCTCTGGAGAGTGCTCGCCCAGTGACGTCATATCTCAGACTTGTGACGGGCTTAGGCCATAGCTGCTTATCCAACACAAGTAAATTACAGAAATGAATAAAAGCATTCAATGGAAAAGTTCACTCCGTGAGTATTTTAAATCCTGGTTTTCCTTGAGGGAAGAGAAATCACTGCTCTCAAAAGTCGCCTAAAGCAAGTTATCTTCAATGCATGTGATGGACTTGGAACGCGAACACCAACTATAACAACGTGACACCCCAAACGGAAACATAATAATGTCAAGGGCAATTGAATTGCCAATAAAAGAACATATTCTGCTTTTGTAGTACAACACGGGTAGATGACATCAACTACTTTTCATCAAGAATTTAAGCTGCCAATAGGTAATGAATTCAACAGAATTGCTCTCTTGAATATTGGCGCTTTCATGGAAAGAAATACATGTTAGTTTTAACTAGTTAGAAGGTTGTTCAATACACACGCACACATACAGCCACACATCTTGACGCTTTTGACCTGCTATACAATTACTGAAAAGTTCGTTCGTATACTGTGTACAAGCCACAATTTATGTGCTTTTCTTTTCCACATTAAATAAAAACAACACTAAAATCACAGCGTTCAAAACAAACGGCAATGGGATGAATACACACTCAATTAGAACATACATTCTTCGATAGACAAGTTTATCGATACTCTGTTAGACACAAATAGAAATCCTCTACAGGATTAGTGATGAGAAATGAACCACTATTTTATACGAATAAGTGAATCTGTAAAATGATACATGAAAGATAGCACGTAATAACAGACATTTTTCAAGCTATGACTTGTCCAAGGGCCAATCTTAAAAGAATCAGATTTATATCGAACAATGACGAAATGCTTATCAAAATAAGCAGAGCAATATGCTAATAACGCTTCAATTTATTCTGAAATACGAAAATTGTTCTTGAAAGTTTACATGAAAATATGATTTGAATGTTGGTGTCTTATTCAGTTACAGACAACAAAACAATAATTAATCTATTGCAAATGCAAAGATGCACTATTAATTTCTTCTTCTAGCGAACCAGAATAGACAAATAAAATAAACTACCATGCTTTAATACTCTACCAGTTTGTTAGTATCTTTTTATTAGTAAACAAGAGCATTAGGACTCCTTAGCCCTATTTATCTTCTACCAAAGTTCAAGTTTTGAGTTCAGATCTTAGTAATTAAAACCAAAGAATGTTGCATAAAAATCATTCAGAATTAGCACAATTTTATCCACCCGTCTATTACTTTTCATTTTAGCGTACGTTCGTCCTGTTTTTTTACATATTATTTTGTATATGTACAGAAAATATTGCGAAATAAAATCTACTGGTACGCCGGTGTTAAGGAAAGCGTATTACTCTGTTACGAGGAAATAATTATTGAGGTTAATTTTATAAACGTGTTACGCACGAGCTGTTCCTGAAGGAAAACCATAGATCGGAATAAGTATTGTTGCACACAGAAATGCAGTTCGGATACGAGGGAAATGGGTACACAGATGAACATATATTACGCAACAGAAAAAAATTACAGCAGGATGAGAATTGCACCAATAAAATTTAAGTAGAATACCCGGTTGCGCAACCTAGTAGCTCTGAGGATTTTTACGTTCGAAGTTTCGTTGTTTAACATTTATCTTAGGCTTAAAACAGAACGGACTGTGCACAATATTACATGTTACGATTTCACTCTTGAAAGTGATCGTACAAAATACATCGGTTGAATAATTCAAGATGCACAGTTGAGTTGACTGCAAAGAAATTTTGAATTGTATGAAAAATACATCTTAAGATTCCTCTGATCTAACGCTTAATTCTGATAGCATATGTTCAATGATTCTACACGAGAAAATGCGAATTTGTGAACAGGAGCTATACGCAAAATACTTTTAAAGACAAGTATTGAAATCAAAAAGCTTGTGAATTAATATGTTGAAAATATATTGTTCTGTGTGGGTCGGGATGTGCGTAACAATATCAATAAATGAATTTCAACGTCTTACCACATAAGTTTCGGAACATAATAAGTTCTTCGAATATTTTCGTATTGTATAAATAAACAACACTAAAAATTTGTAATTTACATAACGTATTAAAACTAATATCAAATGCTGAGAAAAAATAATATACTGATGTGTAGGGTTCGGATAGTTATGCATTATGCATATTTCTACGATTTTTTTTTTCTTAACAAAAATGCATGTTACATGAATCATTTATATAAACAAACACCTTACATATTTTAGAGCCAAAGGCACTACAAACAACATCAAAATAATAAATGATGTAAATGCGCTGAGTATGCGTTAAGATTCTATATACCTAGAGATAAGGGCGTTGCCAGCAGGGGTCCGGTTCAGATATAAAAATTTCTATGTCAAATTAGAGTAAATGTAGGCGTAATTAATTACATATATTTCGTACACATACTAAGCATGGATCCCCGAAAGAAACTGGCGCACCCCTTCCAAACGCTGTTCTGCGTTGAGAAGCTAAATATAGTGTTGAACAAACACAGTGGTTACGTGGCTATGGTGAAAGTATGTGAAACTCTACATAGACATGGATAGTCTGCAGATGACTTTGACGTTGATGTGTCAGATATTGTTTTCCTTAGTGTCCAAATGTATCTATAAACTAGAACGAGTTTTTCTTTCGAATAAAGAAAACAAAAAACAGCTTTCTGACAAGGCTGATATTATTTAATAACAAAACTAAATTAAAAAGTAACAGTTTAAGATGTATACCACTTCATTCTTCAGACTGCACTCTAGTCCTCCTTGTCACAAAGCTGTGTTTTTCTTTATTCAAAATGGGTACGAGTTTTCCCAGTGTAGAAAAACATTCTTGCCGGAAACAGAAGTTTCAAGTTTGAAAATTTAAGATAGCACGTCGTAATCAAGTGCAACTTTGATCTGTAGTTAGTACAGTTTTCCTTTCATGAAGAAAACAGCTGTATCTGAAGTAAGCGTTGCTCTAAACAAGTGTATCTGAGAGTGGAACGATTAAAGAACAACAATTTTTACCATGTTAAATCATATGAGCTAAATGAAGAATGAAGTACTGTAAAGAATGAAGAAGGTTTAGCAGTAACTGCAATAAAGCATTTTGAAGCTAAGGTGTTTTCGAATGTGCATATTGTTTTGCATAGTTTACTCCTTTTTACAATATATTTTAGGTATTTTATGTGCATAACTATCCGTGCCCTATTGATGTGTGTGTATCATGTACGGGAGAAGGAAAACGTAAACATATAAAGAGAAAGAAAAAAACATTAGCAACTGAAATACACTATAAATTGAATATTTGTACACCAACAGATTTGATGATGAAGGACCTATGATGAGTGAAGTATACGAATGTTAACTCTCTACTTAAAACTTAATACTGGCAGTGTCTGCTGTTGTATTGTGTTTACGGGTGAATGAAAGCTATTTTATTTTCTATTATGCTTAAGTACATGTTTTTTGAGATGCACTCCCTGCGTGAATGACTTCTTACAGTACTTGCAAATATATGGCCTTTCCCCTGTGTGCGTCCTTTTGTGGGTGTCCAGATTCCCCTTCTGGCAGAAAGACTTCCCACAAAGCTTGCATTTGTATGGCCTTTCCCCTGTATGGGTGCGCGTGTGCATCAAAAGGTTGGTCTTCTGGATGAAACGCTTCTGGCAGAACTTGCACTGGAACGGCCTTTCACCTGTGTGAATTCTCATGTGGATCTCAAGATTACTTTTCTGCCGGAACGCTTTGGTGCAGATGGTGCAAGGGAACGGACGATCCGTGCTGTGTCGAGGGATGTGAGTGGCCAGACTAGATTTCGTCATAAATCTCTTCCCGCACAAATCACAACAGAATGGTCTTTCTCCTACGTGTCTCTTCACGTGGATCACCAAAGCCTTCTTTGTATGGAAAGTCTGTCCACACGTGTCGCAATCGTAGCTTTTGCTGCCGCTTTCACCAGAAGATTCAGTTTCCCACGGCGAGTGAGTACGGAGATGGTTCTCGAAGTTAACACTGCCACGGAGAGATTTCCCACACACTTTACAACTATACAAAGCGGCACTTCGATGAGATTCCTTATGGATCATTAACTCTCGTCTACTATGAAATGAATGTCCACATGATTTACAACGGAAGCAAATCTCCTTCGGATGACCCTTTCGGTGAGCGAGTAAAGTACTTCGATCACTAAACTTATCTCCACATATTTTACACGTCCATGACGATTTCTTCATGTGAATTCTTTTATGTTTTAAATAATTATGTTTCCTAGAAAAGCTCTTTCCACACACCTCACATGCCCACGGAGTTTCCCCAATATGAAGTTTCTTGTGGATGAGAAGGCTGCTCTTCCCAACGAAAGTCTTCAAACAGAAGTCACAAGAGTAGCGGCGTTTCTCAGAATGAACAGTCATTTTATGTCTAAAGAAATCCCCTCGCGTATTGAACGATACCCCACATATATTGCATAGATGTGCTTGTGTTTCTCCACTACCATGGATCCTCATATGGGCTGTTAAACACGCACTCTCGCGGAAGGATCTTCTGCACACTTTACAAGAGAATGGTTTCTCTTTGTGCCTTCTCAGATGGACGTTCAGTTCAACCTTAAAATAGAACCCTTTCCCACATTCGTTACATACAAACCTCGGCTCTTTAATGTGTCTCTTCAGATGCCTCAAAAGAGATATTCTGCTCGAGAAGTGCTTCCGACATTCCTCACAAAAGAAGTGACGTTCTTTACCAGGAACATTATTTTCTACTGGCTCCTCCACAGGCACTTCTCCGTCTACCACTGGAACCAAGGATTCTGGGTGAAACTCAGCATCAACATCTTCCGCATTCGCCCCCTCAGGATACATCGGATCATAGTATGGATCTGTTTCATCTTCGCACCTAGTTAAAGACAAAATAAAGACATCTCTATAAACATCCAATACGGTCTAAATAAGTTTAAAAGATAAATATCTCATGAAATACTCATGGTCCACAAAATAGATTTGAGTACCAAATTTTTAAAACTGTAACTAAATTTCAATATCCACAAATTCACAATTTACTCTATACTGTTCACAATATTACCATCATCTAATGTTGGCTGCCATCTACTGATCTCAGGTACTTCCCACCAATTCACGAGTCATACAGTCCTACGATGAAATCCAGCAGGGGCATAGATGCTGATGAAAATTTATATTCAACAGCGTATTCAATACGAATCTGCCTAAGCCATCATTTACTAAAATTAGGCTTCTCACGAATACAATTGCATTTTAATAATTTTGTTACAAGAATTCTCGAAATAAGCACCATTTCCCATTTAAAAGATTTTGGTTTTATGCATTTACTACAAAGCGTCAGCAGGTTCTTTTTTTTTTTTTTTTTTTGTATGTGTGTGGGGTATCTTTCGAAATACTGTTGTTTTTCTTTCATTTCAAACTCAGCTTTCTCAAAGAAACAAAGCATATATATGCAACGTAAAAGTCTTCAAGAAGATAATTAACTGCAATACAGTCAACAAGTAACTCAAACACAAAGATTTTCCATTTTTGCTCAAGATCTATAGTTACTACGCAACATATATATATATATATTTATATATATAATTCATGGCATTCAGCCGTTAAGGTTACATACACTTATATTTAATTCAACATATGATAAAGAGAAGACAACTGATTACTTCCTCCAGCCGGCATTTCATAGAAACATATTTCACACAATACGAGATGCGATCCAAAAAAATTGTTGCAGTTAAAAGATGAGTTGGAGTAGGTTAATATAAATTAGTGTCAATGAACTTTAGAGTTTAAGGTACAGTTGTAGCAAATTTAAAGCTCATAGCTTTTTTTTTAATTTCTTCTAGGTTCCACTGTGAAACAAAACTGATTTTGATACTGCATCGAAAGGGTGGAGTTCATTGTGGAAGAGCAACGTGTTATGATCAATCTTTTGTCAAGCACGTGCGGACAACGCTGCCTACATTCTTCCTCAGTAGAAACATATTTTTGGGACTGTGCTCTTGCTGACAACACGGTTCGGAAGTGAATGCCGGAATTTACTTTGGAGGAGAGGTATCAACAGAAAGTTATGTCAAGGTCTCAGCGCCCAAGTTATGCCATCACTCCAGAAAAAATCGATCGTGTTGGGGTAAATCCATGTCAAGTGGTCCAATGCATGTTGCTCGACAATTTTTAAAAATCTTTTTTTTTTTTTTCTGTGCAGTTATTTTACCATGTTCTGAACAACCATTATTTTAATTTTAGTGGTTGTAGGTTTCGAGTGGCAACCATATATTTTTTCGAAGATGCGCCATTTCGACGTGTCATAAGGAGTTACCGACTCTGAAGTATCTCAGCCCCTAATTGTTCTATCGATGTGGAACAAAAACTAAAATGTTCAGAAAATAGCAAGCTACAAGACTGTATTAATCCATTGTCATCCATGAACTATGACAGGGTGAAATTTGGGTTTGAAAAAAATAGGTCATTGACGTTAAAAGTTTCGATTTTAGCAAGTAGATAAACGGCCAGGAAGAAGAGCTCTGATATAGATGTGCTTATTTATCCAGTTCCAACCCTTTTTCTAGAAATTATTAAAAATTCAGAGAGGTTCCAAAAGTGCACTCTCTGGCGGGGGACCCGATAAAAATGTACAATTCCTCCCCATAACAGCTCTGTATAATAATATTATGTACCAACAAGTAGCAGTTTCAGGACTGGTTATAAGTACATTTATTATTAACACAAAGTTATACTTACAAATAAGCATATGCAGAATTACGGATAAACGAGAGTTTTTATAAATCACTTGACAGTGGATGAATGACGCACAAGAGAGTTAAAACATACAAGAAAATTTTTTATTCTGTTGATAAATAAACAGAACAAATATACATACAAGCACGTTAGCATGCTGCTTATTCCAAGTTCCAACATGCACAATCTTGTTCAGACATGCATCTGATGGGAATGCACTACTGGTGCCTCCGTCAGATGCGTGCAGCTCTAGAGGAAGTTTGTGTTCCTGCAGTTATGTGTATCATTATTGCATCCAGTTAGTGACAAGACGGAATTTGATGTAGGTAAAATAATTGGTGAAGAATGTCGTAAGTGTGTGTATGGGCCAGTATTAAGAGACATTAAGGGACTTAGTGGCTTCAGTGAAGAAAAGAGGAATCTTCTGATATTGAAAACAAGTAGTGACATTGTAAGCATAAGTAACTAAAATGAAATTTTTTGAAAGAATCGTCTTTTTGGTAACGCGTGTTGCCACTACTTAAAAATCCATTAAAAAAAAGTAATAACTAAAGAAAGGACCTTACAATGATTGTAGTCTTCACTGTACCATCTTGTTTTTAGAACTGGAAATCGACATATCGCTTGAAATGCAGTAGCAATTAAAAAAGCAGATGTTGTCAGAAGAACAGGACGTAAATCTGAACTCAGAATGGCAACTACAGCAGGGTACAAATTAAATAACAATAGCTTACGAAGAAAAAACACGATATCGAAGAAAGTGCCCGGTCGTTGATTATCGGATTGAAAGAAATATAGCGTTGTTGTTGCCAATCACGCAAACTGGAAATTGTTTTAATTACGCTGAAAATGTTGTTTCATTTCGCCGCCTCCTTTGTTTTTCCTATTAACAATGTCCATTGAGGCACTGATTTATTTTATTGTGTATAAGTACTGTCTCCGAAACGAATTTAGTAAGAAATATTTAAAAACCATAACTTTCCGATACAAATAATATACCTGTGCAAACTTCACTCGTAAATACGTGTCTTAAGACTTCCACAACGTATATACTTGATAGTTTCACCAATTTTCTTTCGGATTATTCGTTACGCTCTCATTTTGTTTCGAAAAAACCGCTGATCACAAAACGAACGTCGTGTGTTGTGAAATGAAAACAAAACTATGATTCCAGAAGAGGTTATTTCAAATAAATACATACGTTAGTAATTTATTTACAGGTGGTTTCTTTTAAATTTGCCGTTTTTCAAGTGGTACATTTTTATTTTGATAGATAATAATGCTGTTGCACTAAAATAGTGTGCGAAACCCTTTTCCGTTATTCCAAATTAACAAAAATTATTGTGCGGGCGCCCGATTTTTTCTGGATTTACCAAGGGGGCTCCATGCCAGAAAGGTTGGGAATCTATGCTGTATGGAGAAAAATGATTGTGATCTGATCGGAGGGACAACAAAGAGGAGTTTACAGATAATAAACAAGGTCAAATTTTGTCTCCATAGAACATGTATGATTTTTGTGTGAAGAACATTCCTGGTATAGAGCACATTTATGTCAGAAGTGAGGAGGTGGTCAACCATGAAGCTGAACTTCCAGAGCGATTTGATTCTTGTTTACCAGTTCATAAAAACAAGCTCATATCATAAATATGTTCCTCTCAGTGACAGAAAAGTTAGATGCTTTCGCACTTCAATTTCTACTGACTTTCAGGAAGTGAATGTGACGAAGGCATCGTTGCTATGCCTCCAACCAGGTGGCATACTGTATTTGTGAATAAAATTGGTAAATTGGAATTGTTGACGACGTCAGTTTTGAACATGACGCCAAAGTTCATTTTTATGAGCCACCAGGATCATGAAGTCCTTCAAAATTTCAAGAGGCGACAAGACATGGGTGCTTTTCGGAACATTTTAAGAAAGCTAACACCCATTGACCTTACAACTGCGACTGGTCGGTGTCACACAATCACTCCTCAGTTGTGTGATGAAATCTCCCTTGTGGAACGCTCTGTCTAAGTGGCAAGTAATCCAGTGTTGTTCTTGTATGTTTTTACTAACCACTTTGTGCGTCATTTATTCACTGTCAATTGATTTGTGATATATATATATATATATATATATATATATATACATACATACAGTTAACTCTCGTTTATCTGTACTTCTGCATATGATTATAACTTTGTGTTAATAATAAATGTACTTATAATCAAATCTGAAATTTTTGGTACACAATATTATCATACAGAGGTGTAATGGGGAGGAATTGTATATTTTTATCTGGACTACCTTTGAAAATTTCTAAAAAAAAAAGTCTATGAGCACATCCTTATCAGTGTTCTTTATGGAGAAAAGCTCAACTCCCTGACCAATTTGCTTTCTTGCAAAAATCATTGCTAAAATCGGAACTTTTAACGTCAATGACCTACTCTTTCAAACCTAAATTTCACTCTTTCATAATTCATGGATGACAATGGCTAGTAGCTTGCTAGCACACCGATAGAACAATTAGGGGCTGAGAGACTTCAGATACGGTAACCCCCCTCTTACGACACCACAAAATGATGCATCTTCGAAAACATATATGCCTGCCATTCGAAACCTACAGCCCCTAAAATTACAATAATGTTTGTTTTCAACTAACAACAGTTCAGAACATAATAAAGTAACTGCATTAAAAAAAAAAAAAAAAAAAAAAAATTGTCCAGCAACGATTTAATCCTTTCCTGGGCCACACAGAAAGCGAACTGTTAAAGATATATGTGACCTTACAGGATTCACTCACGGCACTGACGAAAGAATTTTGACAGACTTCTCGCATCTGTTCAAGGTCAGTTCACGTTGGGTCCCTAGACAACTGGATGAAGAGGAGGCCTCCCACATGAGACCTGCAAGTGGTGTTCTGACAAGGAACCATGGAACCAATCAGCAATCGGATGCAAAAAGAAAAACGGAGAGATAATAGCAAATGAACAGGGAATCTTACAAAGATGGACAGAACACTTTAAGGAGCAACTGAATCTCATGAAACAGAAGCAAGAGGAGAAAGGGAAGAAACAGGAAACTCAAAAGAACCGGGAAGAAAATATATCACGGAATATGATCACCAAATTGAGCCACCAAACGATGAAGAAGTTGGAAAGGCCATCAAGGAACTCAAAAACAATAAGGCACCAGGTGAAGATGATATAACAAATGAATTAATAAAACACGCAGGTATAGAAATGACGAGAGCGATAGGCAAAGTCTTAAGAAGACTATGGGAGGAAGAAACAATGCCACGCGAATGGAACACAGGCATACTGTACCCAATACACAAAAAAGGAGATAACACAGACTGTTCAAACTACAGAGGAATAGTATTACTGAACACAGTATACAAAATTTTCACAAGCATACTTAACAATAGGTTAAAGGAATACACAGAAAAGACAATAGGAGAGTATCAGGGTGGATTTAGAAGGAACAAAAGCACTACAGACCAACTATTTGTCATGAAACAGCAAATAGAAAAATGTCGCGAATACGGAATAGATCTGTACATTCTCTTTATAGATTACAAACAGGCGTTCGACAGCATAAACAGGGACGAACTACTACAGGCACTAGAAGCACTTCAAGATCCCAAATAAGCTGGCCAACCTAGTTAAAATGACCCTAGACAAAACGACTGCAAGAGTAAAGATAGGCCACATAATAGAAGAAGAATTTCGGCACAGGAAAGAAGTAAAACAAGGCAATGGACTGTCTACAACCTTATTCATAATAGCATTACATATGGCAATACAGGGAATAGACAAAAGAGGCACAATAATCAACAAAACGAGCCAAATATACGTCTACGCGGACGACATAGCGATACTGACAAGAACAGAACACGACTTAAGAAAACTTTATAAGGAGCTGGAGGGAGCAACCACCCCATTAGGAGTAGAAATAAACACCAGTAGAACAAAGTACATGCAGATAACATCAGACAGGAACGATAGAAGCAAGGAGTTTGTAATAGGAAATAGAACATTTGAGACGGTAGATAGATTCAAATACCTAAGAATGCTAACAGACAATGGAAATAACATCACGAACACAATCAGGGACACAATTCTAGCAGGAAATACTAGAAATTGTCTAGCAATAAAGCTTACTATGCAAATATGCAACTACTAAAAAATAAGAACATCAGTAGACAAAACAAATTGAAAATATATAAAACGACAATAAGACCAGTAGTTACATATAGTGCGGAGGTATGGACACTCTCGAAAGAGAATGCAGAAACACTACGAATATTTGAGCGCAAAATAGTACGAAAAATATCAGTACCAATAAGAGAAAATAATGAATGAAGAATCAGAAATAATAAAGAAATAGAAGACATCCTATTTATAAAGGCACAACGGATACGCTGGCTAGGACACATGGAAAGAATGGAGACAGGAAGACTGCCAAAGAAGATAATGCAGGAAAGGGTATTCTCCAGTAGAAGAAGAGGCAGACCTAAGCAAAGGTGGCTAGCAGATGTGATAGAGGACCTGAGACTAATGGGAGTAAAGAATTGGAAGACCTCAGTCCGGATGGTCGGCCGTTGGAATCGAACTCATAACCTCCCAAATGCTACGCCAACGCTCTACCACTGAGCTACGGCGACTAGGTATACTTTAGTGACTTATAGGTTCCGTAGAAAAACAAAACACACACACGTACACCACACTAATATTCACATAGTTTTCTTTCAATATTTCGCTATTAATACCGTAGACTTGCTATAGAGGAAGAGAGACGCACACACGTGGATAGAACAAAAGATTAGGACGACAGTAACGACACGTAGCGGACAGTGCATCGTTTGGAGTAGAGTTGACTGCTGAATGGCGCGTGGAAATTGGTAACTAGTGATAATAGTTACTAACACGAATGTTGAGAGGTCAACCTGTTTCCCCACATAAAAGAATTTGCAGGTTAGGATGTATATAACATTAGAGGTGTGGCATGTACCCTTGGGATATAGGGTGTACCGGTCATTAGCAGTATTTATAGTAACTGTGGGAGAAGTGATGAAAATGGAGCAGATGTTACCATGTATGCATTGGCTCCGGTTCGGGGTGAGGTAAGGAAGGATTTGTACGGACCAAGATGTTTCTAAGATTAGGTTGATGTTGAAAAACTAATCTAGGTTTGGTGGGGAATACTGATCTTGTGTCTGGGTCAGATTGGAGAATGTGGAAATGAGAGTGTAGGATTTGTTTGACCTTGGTTAGTTTAGAATGGAACTGGGTAATTAGAGCTGGTGGGTTGGTGATTTGAGTGGGTTAAATGTGTGAGGATGCATGGCGAATCTGTTTGTTACAAGGTTAGGTAAGTAGCCACGATTGACTAGAGCTTCCTGGAGGTGTTGGTTGTCAGTTTCAGAAGGTGGTGGAATTCAAGCGTTATTCTTTGAGAGCAAGGGAGAAAGGAATCGCTTTCTTGGTGTGGTAAGGATGGGAACTTGAGTAGTGTAAATACTGCATGTAGTTGGTACGTTTTATGTGAATGGAAGTATTGAGGGTGTTGATTTCTAAAGTTATGTCCACGTCAAGGAATGTGACTCTTTTGTTAGAAATGTACGAAGTGAACTGGAGAACACGGTTCGTTCAGCTTTTCTAGGAATGTGTTTCACCATGACTCCGTAACATCAGGATATCATCCAAGAACCTTATCCAAACCAGTGGGGTCAAGGGCTGAGTTTGTAGGAAATTATGTTCAAGCTTGCCCATAAACATGTTAGAATAAGAAGGTGCCATTCTCGTACCCATGGCTGAGCCTCGGATCTGAAGGTAGTGTTTGACGTGCAAGGTGAAGTTGTTACATGTGAGAACTAGGTTGGCCAGGTTAAGAAGGAAAGCTGTGATAGGGTACGAGGTTTGGGTCTCTGGTCAATTGTTCCACGCGCCATTCAGCAGTCAACAGTTCTCCAAACGATGCGCCGTCCGCTACATGTCGCTACTGTCGTCCTAGTCTTTTGTTCTATCCACGTGTGTGCGTCTCTCTTCCTCTACAGCAAGTCTACGGTATAAATACCGAAATACTGCAAAAAACTATGTGAATATTAGTGTTGTGTACGTGTCTGTGTTTATTTTTCTACGGAACAAATGAGCTGTAAGTATTTTCCTTACTTTTACCATAAATTTACCTTTATATATATATATATTATTACAAACCCGTCGCCTACGGACTTCGCCAGGCCAAGTGTGGAAGCCCACAAAGCTTTTGTTAAATAATCGATATTATTATTTGGCAACATCGAACCGCTTTCTTACAGGCAGCTCGGCTGTAGGAACGTTGGCAAAAGGTGCTGGTTGCCGACGGCGATTACTTTGAGGTCTAACAGTAAGTGGCATTTTCTGTATACCTTTCTGTTTATTATTATCAAAATCGGCAAGAACTTTTTTGGTTACCTTGTACTTACGTGGAAAAAACCTGTAATGAACGCTTATGTAGTTCCTTTTACTACACTAACGTCTCAATCCGACCTCAAAGCTCTGTCATAATTAAACATAAGAAGAGAAGACAGGACAGAGCCAAACTGATAAACCTACATATTTATATGAAGCTTAAAAATAAGCAGTTTATTTTTAAACATTGTGTAAATATGTAGGCTTTTCTAGTTCCCTCTGCCCTTTGCCTTCCCTTCCACGTTTTACGTTTGACAAAGATTTGAGTTAACTCGAGAAGTTAGTGTAATGGAAAGAACTGAACAGGCGATCCATTTAAGTACATGATCATGTTCGGTTAGTTTACATTAAAACTGACAAAACGAATGTATTATTTACTTAAGAACTAATATTTATTCCAACCAGTATCCTTTATAGTGGAAAAATAGTATTTTAACGCTAAGCATAACTGGAAACATCTTAGCCATGAACACTTTCAACACTACCAATACACTCAAAATATACAAGTAAGTACTATTATTTTAGTAATTCCGTAATAGCATTACTACTTTACTGGATACATATCTTCCTACGAGTTCTTAATTTGAAAATACGAAAAAATTGTACGTTCGAAATCTAGAATTAACGCATACTTGTCTTTATCATATTTCGAATTTATATTTAAATTTTGTCTCTCTTATTTTTTCAAGCACACATTCTTGTACTTGTACCACGAGACCACACACTTGGAAAACAACTAGCTGTAGCCTCTGATGATAAATTACCAACTAAGCAATTACACGAATGTGAATTCCAAAACACTTTAGGATATGAACATACCCTGTCAGCCTAATGCTCTATCAATAAGCCACCACTACAACAAGCAGCCTCTGTGCATACGCAGTATTCCTCCAGCTCAGTTGACCCTCTAATGTCTGCTGACATGTAGATGAACTGTGATATTACTGATGTTTAGTAAGAAAGCCCATTAATACAAAGCTAGTAAATACATGACGAACGTAAGTCTGCAAATAAAAATGTTCACTGCTGTAAATTCAATTTCTCCCGGAATTTTCTTTTAAAAACCCTGCTTTTTTTTTTGAGTTTTGTTCTCCATTTGACTCCACATACACACAGGTTGGTCGCTGTTCTGGTAACTGAACGGAAGAGCACTAGGCCAGCAACCCGGCGATCTGCGTTCGATTCCCCGGTAACTGCAGCGACCAATTTATTTGTACATCTTTTAACGTAAAAATATAATTCGTATAACTAAGGAAGTTATAAAAGACAAAATTTTAAATTGATGCAGAACAGTCTGGAACTGAGAAAAAATATAGAGAACACTAGAAAGAAGACCTGTAAACAAAATCATTTATTGAATAGATTAAAATACCGAGCCGTATAATATTGATTCAACTGGTTTTCTTCAGTCAGCCCAGGAAATGACAGGATAATACCTTCCAATAAGGTCACGACCACTCTTTTTCCCACTCCACCACAGGTAAAAAGTTTGCTGCCAAGAGCCAATCCAGCGTTAATGTGAGAAAAGCGCCAATGTCCGACCAAAGCAGATCACGCAAGGCCTGTTCAAAGTGCTAGAAATGAATACTTTGCTCGGAAGGTGTCTACCATTTTTGTTCGTAACAATCTTTTTTGCTCTATATTGCTGAAACTTTCTGCGAATTAAGAAACAAAACAATTCTTGTCAGTTATCTCTACTGTACGGTATTAATGATGTGTTGTTGTTTTTAATCAATTAGCGTTGATTCATAATACTTAAAAATGAGGAAAACGAAACTAAATAACGAGCAAATCTCGTTTCAATTATTACAAGATTTTTATCTTAAAAAGAATATATATATATTAAAGATTATGACACTAATGACGAGAGAGAACTTCGACAAGAATT
>JAGDQP010037180.1:7226-18734 GCA_022664845.1 Lepisma saccharinum | reverse complement strand
ATGTAATAGTTGTGTTCTGTAAACATTGAGAGCAAATTAAATGAAATTCACGTATCGCTCTGTTGTTTGTACAGTAAAAAATTCGTGCTTTTCATCTTAGTAAGAATAAGACACCAAGGAGTTCTGATTATTGAAAGAAACGAAGTAATTATTAACAGTAAATAATCGTAGATATATCTTTTATTTTACTAACACATTGCAATTTATTAGTCAAATTTCACTTTTATAATCATGCAAACGGTCTCGCTAAGATTGGCAGTATTTCATATTTAAATGTACGTTCATTGTATTCAGTATTCAGCATTGAAGTTTCAATACGAAGTCACTCTGCCTTTATTCTGCACAGAACACTTATTTATAATCGGTAATGTTTATACAGAGATCTCATTCTTTAGTATTCTATAATGAGTGAAAGAAAATGACTGGTTTTCTTGTGTAGTAATAACTGCATAGCGTACTGTAGTTCGGTAACTAAGGAACTACTTATGTTCAACATTATATTTCTGTTACCAAAATTATTGTGATTTCTTATAGACTTGCTTCAGGCTCTTGAATATAATAAGAAAATATTCTCTACTTCCTAATGTGTCACGATATCTGAACCACTTTAAATGTGTATTAAAGTGACGGCCAAGAAGACATGCTATTCTATGAACAGGTTTCATCGTTAGCAAATGGATACGTTGTTTTTACCTCGCTATTCTCTCACACCTAATAATATAAAACACACACACATAGCAATGAAGTTCTGTGTCATATCTTTAGCATCAACATTCAGATTGCAAATGACAATAGATTAATCTGTCCGAAACTTAGTTCATGGTTTCACATTACATTCTACTAGGAATTTACAAAGACCAATAGTTTCTAAGAGCTTGTTCAAGTTGCCTTCATTTCTTCAATATTAACATTATAATAATAGCCTCACTTTGTATTTATGTTCTGGATTATATCTTTGAAAAATAATAAACAGTAATGTGATTCATCTGATTCTTCCTTGTCGTTCATTATGCAACGATTATCACATTTATACAATAAAGCTTACTCATGATTTGTGTACGGGTGTAAATTCCCATGACAGGAAGATGCATATATATTCATTGAAAGTTATGCAGACCAAGAATGTAAGTAGTCCGATCTATTTTAGATATAGGTTTGAGCCCTGCTAGTTAAGGATTAAAATGTTAAGATTTCAACAGCTTGCTGAGTCCGAACGAGCCATGAGCGGTGATTGCTCTTTAGTACATAGATACATTTTTCCTAGGACACTAAATACACTGTTATTATATTTTAGCCACATTCATGGGTTACACAATAAATAGAACTTTTGCTTCACTGTAGGATTAAAATACTGAACGGTTTTCCTTTGGTATGTTATAATAATCGGAATATACTATAAGTGTATGTGTCTGCAAGGTGGTGTGCGCAAGAAGGGAGTTTAGTATTTTATGTTGTCTTTTGTACTCTATGTAAATGTATTGAACAATTGTAGAACTAGCAATGTGGACGAAAAGCCTATATAGCTTTTAGTGTATCAATCAAAATAAATATTATAATTAATATTGAAATAACGTGGAAAATTTTGTTTTTATAACATTAATATTATCTTCCATTATCCTCTGGTTTGTTGCTAAGTCAATCCAATGATGTTTGAGATTTGCTTTGAAATCATTTCACAACTTACGTATAAATTATTAAAGAATTGCAGTGTACATGTGGGGGAAAATATACCGTAAACACGTTAATGTTTTAATATTTTTTAAGTTTTCAAGGTGTTTCAGGACAAACTTTAAACCTCCCTTCATCACCTGACCAATAAACCAGAACATGTAGTTTGTGTTACATGCACTTATTATATTAAATATCATCACATCATAAAAATTAGGTATTCAACGTCACCTACGTTGTAGAACTAAAGAGAATTATGCAATTTCACTGTATGGAAAATTGCACATGTTAAGTACTATTGTAACACTCTCACCTTTTGGATCGCAGCATTTGCTTGCCCGAAACATTTTTTTCGAAAGTAGCACACTGAAATGTTAACCCTAAACCCATTATTGAATGCCTTTTAACTAGATTCAGCTTTCTAGGGCACATGAAGCTGAAATGGACGTTTTAACACGTTTTTGGGACAAACGCTTCACAATTATATATTATGTGGATTCACTGGTCCTATTTGACACCTGTAAGGCTAACGTGGCTCAAGATGACATCGCTGTTGTGAAATTGACAACAAATATAATATTTTCAAAATGGCTTCAACCGATTAACTTACCAGACACAGGTATGTAAGCAGAATTTAATAATTTGCCTTAATTTACGTCTACATTTAAATGTACGAATTTTAACAGAATTATTGAAGTCTTGTTTGTATCTAAGGAATTCAAATCATATGTTTACACATATTACGTTTGCAAGTAACACAAAGAACGGTTGTTATATATTTATCATACGTATCTATTGAAGTACATTAAAACATTTGATTCCAAGCAAATACCTATCTAAGAGAGTATATTTTGCCCTTATTATGTATGAGCAGTGATATTTCACTCAATATGGTCTACGTATAAACAAAAACGGGTTTTTAAAACATACGTGGATAGTTTCCCTATCCAATAGTCTCCGATAGTCTCCAATCTTATGAAGTGTTGACATTGACAAGATCGTTCATATTTTGCCCAACTGTTGTATCTAGTATAAATAAGCCTTAAAAATACTGTAATCACACCATATTGTAATGTTGAAGAATGTTTACCGAAATCTTGGATAAATGGTTACAAGAAGCAATGTCATTGTTGTGGGTGTAATTAGTGAAGTACATTAAAATACAGAAATGTGACATTATTCAATTGAAGCTTATAATCCTCAACCATTATATATTCATGCTTGTCTTGAACATTTTGAGAATGCGTACATACTACAAACTGTACCAGAATATAAGAAACAATATTTATTGATATTGTCATATTGTTCCAACAGGCATATCAAACTCTCCGAGATGTATGTGAACCTAAAAATGATAAAGGATTAACGTTTCAAAAGTTCCATTACTGTAATTTATACATTTAGCTTAAAAATTTTGAAATGAATAGATTTTGAAAACTACTAACATTTAGCTACATCACGTTTCCCTTATTTGATCTTCGTTAAAAGTTAGTAACTCACAATCCTGCAAGCTGTTGCTTACGGACATATTGCCTTCTCTCCTTCAACTTGTAAATACTGTATTCTCTTTAGGCACGTTAAAATGCTAAAAAATAAATGCTGACAGAAATATTCAAGTTAACGAGAGCCGGTCAGACAGATATAGAAAATCAATGAATTGTGACGTGGCCAGCGTAATGTCTGGCGATACTATACCTCTGACTTTCTATATATACAGTCTCCAACCTGTCTATTTAAGTAGCTCCCCAATTGTCCTTATAATGCTGAGTGAGCAGCAAATAAACCAAGGTACTGAACACTGACAACTTTTATAACAGTAAATGTTATTCTAGTTACGACTGCCACTAAATATTCTTTAGCATAATTCATTGAATTGCCAATGTTGTCCATAGGTACGTTTTCGAAATCTCCTTCAACTCCTACTCGAGACCACGTATCTTGTGTTTATTCGTCCATGTGCATATCCTAAGCGTAAAGTTGCTATAAGCATCAGCTTCATATATGCTTCATATATATTGCAGTAAATATACTTTCTCATTAAGATATGCTATTTATCAAGATAATTTAATTTATCGGGAAAACAGGGCTGTGTGTAATGGATTGAAGCCTACAGATTGTGATTGAAGCCTAAAATGAACCCTGGTACCATACGTCTTTCACACTAGAATTGAGTGCTTCTTAGTGAAGCACATATGAAGATTACACAATGTAAGAACTGATTACGTGTTCGTGTAGTTAATAATTATATAAACTACCGGTACACTAATTTATTCAATTAGAGGTAAACTCAAAATTTTAAGCTCACATGAAGAACGCTATCTGTTTAGAAACGTAGAGAAAAATAGACTGATAAAGGCCATGGTGAGTGTACAACGGTTCACACATGGAGTTGTATGAAAATAGGTGACGGCGTAACGAGAAATGAAAGTCAAGGCGACAGGGTGTAGCTCAGGATGACGGAAGGGTTGTGTCCCATTTATGATACAGCGAGTACGGTTATGTATAGATATGTAGAGAATTAAAAGTTAGCGCGTTCGTCTCGTGTGCGCATGGTCATGGGTTCAATTCCTGCCAAGGTAAATTGAAAAAAATGGTTAGGAGCACACTTTACCAGAAACTGCAGATTTCAGTCTTAGAAGTTCACCAGCTCGTTGAGGGCGTTAATGATAAGTCAATCAATCTATGAGATGGGAAGATGATGCAGATTATTATTTACACGGGTCTATTGGAGGAAGTACTGTAGAGAGAGAAAGTGAAAGGGGAAGAGAGGGAAAAATAAGAGTAACAAAGAGAGAACATCATCTGAGCATGTATAGCTCACCGATGAATCATAAGCCAGAGTCTGTTTAGGAGTTGTTTAAATTATTTTACAATATATATTTTTTTTTCATTCCACATAACTCTTTGTGGACATAATAATTAGTAGTTTCACACATTTGTTCTATTACGTATTTTCCTTCTTTTTCAGTTCAGTTTAATATATCTGTAGCCCAGTTACAAACACTTACTTTTTTGTCACAAACTGAATTAGACGTTGTTTCCGTCAGGTGGTTTCACCCTCTATGCAATACTAAATCTCTTTCGTTATAAAAACGGCCAGAGACGTGTTAAAAATGCATTTGAAGGGTATACGGAAAGAACGATTAAGATCCACTTTTGAAAGTTGTTAAAAAAAATGCATTTTAAAGTGTAAACACTTGAATTTAAAGTTAGTTTTTTGCTCTAGGCATACCTTTGACCTCGAGCAAAGATTCCCAAAGGAAAACTAACTTTAAATTCAAGTGTTTACACTTAAAATCCGTTTATTCTCATAAGTTTAAAAAATGGACCTTGATCGTATTTATATACGTGACTTCTTTACAAAAAATGGCCAGTTACACAAACGCTTAGTTTCAAACACGGCCAGATCCAGTGTAGCCAATCAGAGCACAGTATTCAGTCAATCACGCTGAATCACAAGAAAACGAAGAAGAGAATCTGTGTCAGTGGGCAACCAACAATGACGATGAGTACGATGAAGTTCTGGAAATTGTCAATTAAAGATTTTCATTACAGAGAAGTAAAACATGAGCTAAAATTGTAACACAGAAAGCTTGTAACTAAAATGTGTCTTATTAAGTGTATTTATTAACGAAAAAAAACAAACAACGCCAAGGAATCACTTTTATAGTTTAATGTCTGCAGTTTTTGTTACAAAGACCGGCCACGTCCACGCATTGGTTACAAACACGGCCACGTCAAATTTTGTTCTGTAAACAACTAATAAGCTTTTAATATAATGTATCATATCTGTTACACATTCAATTTTAATTAATATTGGTATCCAAATAAGAAAACAAAATAACAACATTAATGCTTTTTATCTATAGTAAACGGTTTTTGCACGCTCCTGAAAAATTTTACAAAGTGGACCTGGCCGTGTTTGTAACTGGGTTACTCATGTCTTTTCCGTTTGCTTTATAGAGGATGTAAAGAAAAGATGGTTACAAACATTAGGAGGTGAATCCTGACATCGAAGCAAGAAACAAAGTTCGTATCAACATGGGTCTAATTCTACTTCGTTTTCGAGATACAGGGTTTACAACTTGGAGCCCCAAATTGACACCTTGCAAAGATAAGTATAATGGATATTGTTTCGTCATCAATCTTAAACAATTCACTTGTTTAAAATTTCGATTTCAGAAGGTGATTTGCATGAATAGAGTGGACATGAGTTAAGCAATGATGCCATAGGCTGATCAGCGTTGCCAATACAAACCAGGTATATTATTTATATTTTTCAAATGTTACTTACTACGCCAGTTTATTAGACATGTGGCATCACCTAGGGTTTTAAACATCACATGTAAAGCACAGAAAGCAGTGTTACAAACTGTGAAATTTTGTCGTCCCTTCTTTGGAAGAATCGTTGCAGTTTTTCATGCTTAACCTGCTATAACATTCATAGTTTGCAATACTGCATTTTGTGCTTAACCTATGTAGTGTAATATCTCTAATGGTTACTGTATATCCAATAAACTGTCGTAGTGCAACATTTAAAAAATATATACGAGATACCAGGTTAGCAACAGTGATCACTCCATAGTATCACTATTAAACTCCTCATATCCACTGTATAGACACAAATCACCTTCCGAAAACTAAATTTTAAATTAGTGCATCGCTTAAGGTTTATGGCAAAATATTCATTGTATTTATTATTGCAATGTATCGATTTTGGGCTGCAAGTACCAACCATGTATCTAGAAAATGAAACAGAATTCGACCCATTTTTATGAACTTTTAATGTGTTGGTATTAAGAATTTTGATTTTTTTTATTTATGATCGTTAGGCATCTAAGGCTCAGGCTGGGATAGGGGAAAGGATATGATTCGAGAAGGTGTCGGTCAGGCCCTATGTTGAAGGTGCCATCCCGGCATTTGCCTGGTGTGACTGAGGGAAAACCCTCAGTCAGGATGGTCGGTCGCTGGGACCGAACCCACGACCTCCCGAATGCTTGATGTCAGCACTCACCTCCCAAAGTTTGTGCGAGTAATCATCTATTCTTTACATCATGTATACTTATTATTATTTTAAAATTTTATAGATGAAATGTATTCGCGAACAAATGTCTAAGTGACAATTTCAAATAAAAATATCATGAGTACAATTTTATATACAACAGGAAAATTACGAGGCATAAAATATTCATAATTTGCACAAAGGCGGCTTTTAGTCTAACATGTCTTCGAGCATAATATGATTATTTTATCCTCATTTTTTCCTGTTGTACATAAAAATGTACTCGTGATCTTTTTATTTGAAAATTTCTCTTAGACGTTTATTCGCACCTACTCTTCAGCTCTTGCTGATAGGTTCAATGCTTTTCTACTTTAGGAATGTTTACACATGTAGTCAGTTGTTACTAGCAATGGGTAAATGAGGAGGGAGGGTCTACAGCTAAAATATGTGTTGCTTTCTCGAATTCAAATGCAGAGTTGTAGCAAAGTAATGTTCAAACCGTAACACTATGTATTATGTAATTAATATCAATATCTATTTCCATATATTATGTTCTTAGTCGTACAATTATTATTTACAGAAATGAATGTTAAAGGAGGACCAATAACAGCTGTTGTTTACGTAAATACAGTAGAAAACGACATAATCCTTGAGAAGATAATAAGAACTATGGACGCCAACACATGTCGAAGCAGAAATGTAAAAATAAATTTATCTGAAAGTGTTACATGTTCAGAAATGCAAGAACTGTTATTGTTCTGTAAAGTAAGTTTTTAAAAGTATTTAGTTTATATTTCCGCACCATTTGGTTGAAAATTGTGGGTCGCATATTAACCCGCTTGAAATAATTTTAATACGAAGAATTAGTGAATAGTAGTTAACAATTTAAATTCAATTAACATGATAATATTTGCTGAATATTATATGAGGTTAAATATTTGAATAAAATCAATCTTCATATTATGTAATTGAATTAGCTCAGAAAATCTAAATTTTACTTTAATGCTCTTCACGTTTTCTACGAAATATTCACTTGATCGATTCTGGACTCCTAATTGGAACTTTAGTATCTCAAGAACATACCGAAATTATTCTCATGTTTACGTAGTATTTTTTGCTACATTTGAAATCTTGAACTTGACTGCGTTGCTTATCAGTTGTAATGTAACCCAAATAAAAAAATTTCTTTTTCTTTTAGGGAAACTTAAATATCACCGACATTTCTGCAGTCGAGCAGAAAATTTTTGGCAGCTTGTTACTAAGTATTATAATCTCCCTCAAATGGATCCAAAAGTCTCTGGTCTCTGTAGGCATATTCCTATTTGCCATTTTTGGGACAAAATCCATTGCAAAGTGGCGTAAGATAAGACATGGTGAGATCTCCGCAGTACCATGAACTGAGTTTCGAACAGCAGACCTAGATGTCTTAGTGGAAGCAAGAGAACATTAGTGAAGTTGTTGATGTTACATAAAGAGAGAAAAATAGGATTAAGAAAAGTACAAAAGGAAAAGCTATAAACGATAAAATTGTGAGAAAGTCATAGAGAACATAAAGAATGGAAGCAGTAAACAATAAGCAACAAGCAATAAAATAAAGTACAGGAAATTAATACAACTAAACAGAAGTAAATAAAATATCTAAGAAGCACATTTTTTAATTACATTTAGGCGTCTAAGGCTCCGATCATCAAAAAAGTACATGCATTACCATTGAAACTTAACACTTTTGATAATAATGATATAATTAAAGTAACGATATAATGATATAATCGTAATGATATAATTAATGAACGAAAGTAACTTTTGAAAATCTTCCCTAGCTAAAAATAACTTAGACTGACCTTGCACAGCTAATGGTAGAGTTCAGCTACGCACCATAATGTACTCTGTCTTATAAAAAATATACGACCCTACATAAAGATGGTTGCAGTAACGTTCTCATAACATTGCTTAATGCAAGTGAGGAGAACTTTGGGTGTTCTTTTAAATGCAAATCATGGACTAAGTACAACAGTTATAAGAAGCCGTAATTCTCAATAGTTGGATGGCACTGCTAAGATTTGATTTGCAGTAACGTTGTAACCTTCAGTCATGGATTGTTTTGAATGGTTTACGTAGAAATAAGCAAACTTCATATAGACAACACTGGGCATTAAATTCCCTGTAAAGATTATATAGTGCACTGTAAGAATATGGTAATTAAATATATACCATTGGGTTCTTTACGTACTGTCAAATCATCAAATGTGTATTTCTGGACCAGCCAGAGTTTCACGAAACAATGAAAATAGTTACATATGTGTGGTAGGAGTTGCATTCCGTAAAACTTTGAAATTGTTTGGTCTCCGCTGCACCACAAGATACTTTCCGCATTTGATGTCCCTTCTTGATCCGACTTTTATCATTGTTCGTTACAAGATTTAACAAGTTCGATTTTATACAACTATTTGATACAGGTACTCAGAACAATGAGAGGGAAAATAACCACAAATGAACAGCTATATAAAATGTGTACACAAACTAAATTTTATTTCAATATTTCAGGCAAAAATAAGTGGTCCTTTGTTTAATCAAATGCCCAACACGAATACATTTTCTCTCAATGGTAAGTGAAAACTTGTGTTTGCTAATAACTTAAATATGCTGTAAGCGAAGTGTTGACATAATTATCCAATGATTTTGGTTATCTCTCTTAATACTTATTATTTATCTTGAAAGTGGAAAGGTAGACATAATTTCAGTTAAAAATTCTATACCTGAAACCTCACAAGAATACTTGAGAGGTCTCAGCACCTACGGTGCGGGTGTGTATTTGTGCTTTCATACTTTTACAGATGCTGAACAAATTACAAGCAATAATTGAATTTTGGAAAGCGGTCCCAAAAAAGCTTGTGAGTGTCTATTAAATGAAATATCTGAGATTTTGACATTGTTTATTTTAGCTCGGGCCGCATTCCAAAATTTCATTAATGCTTGCAATTTGTCCAACAACGTTTAAAATATGAACACACACAATCGCAGCGTAGGTACTAAGACGTTGTAAAACTGAAACATTTATTTAAAATTATAGATGTTATGGACTGTTACATGCTAAAGACTTAGTAATTGCAAAGACACTTTCTCGTATAATCTTTCCCTATTTTTTGTATTTTTATAACATTTCTGTGGTTCACTAGATTTCTAGGGTTGTTGCTATTATTCCTTCCTTTGCAAATGCTCCAAGAACTGTATGGGACTGCAAACGTTTAGACTACAGTTTTTGGATGCACTCTGATTTGCATGACACTGCAAACTCTATAGATTGTTTGCGAATTTTGAACTTGAAGTTCTTTTATTACCTTTTCATTTTAGTTCAGGCTCTTATTTGGAGTAACTTGTAATATACATAGATATATTTCTAACATTAACAGAAGCATTTTATTGTTACAATACTTCAGTTAGCGATGGAAATTTCCACATTAATCACCATTTGAAATTACGTGGTCTATTCTTTAAATAGCTTCTATTTCTGTATATTTATCAAGTATATTTTCTGAAGGACATATATTGCCACATGAACACTCCATCTTACACAAATTTCTAGACAATAGCAAGTAAAGAACATAACTTGTTTAAAATAACATGTATAATGTAGGGTTAATATTACCTTTGTTTTTTTACGAACAGAAAAGTTCTCGCACACGCGACATTTTTCGACAGATCTTCCTAAGTAAATACATTTTATCTAGCATTCAAGAAAAGCAATATCTCTGTAGAATTTAAATTTCATTGGAAAACATTAACGCTACCACTCTACTCACCATAATCCATTGTTTGAAAAACAGGTATGAAATAAACCTGCTATTACATTAACTGGTATATGATAGGGATCATACACACATTTGTGCTTAGAAATGAGTAGCTTACCTTTTCGTGATAATAAGTAATAAATGAATTCTCTCAAAGTAAAGTTTTACCCTAAATTCGAAGTCCAACAATAAAATATGAATTCTAAATTATTGACTTTAGGCCCACAATAGAACTTTGGTCCCCATGTTTGAAGGGTCATTCTTAAAATAATAATAAAAAAACAGAATATTTGATATCAAAGTTTCCTGTATTTGCTCAAATGAAAGAATGGTAGATACAGATCACCATCTATGGTTTGACTGTGTACAATAAGTAAACACAAAACAGCTTATTCATATGCATCGGGCTTCGTAAATGTAGGTATTTACATATTTGTTCGAGAACCATTTTCTAAAGATTCTGTACCAGTTTCAATGAAACTGAATATTTCAACATATTGCGTATTAGACGTTGAGAAACATTTATATGTAAAAGGGACGAAACTTCTATTACTTGTGTGCTCGGAGAAGTAGTGAAATTTCCGGAACAGAGCACCAAAATTGTACTCCCATGACTGCATCGTCCGTCAAAATTCCACCCAGCATCAAGATGCGCGACACAAACAACCTAAAGCGACTTAGCATTCAAGTATGTTTGAGCATTCTACCTGGAATGCTTCAACATCACATTCACACTGAGAGAAATGTCTTCACCCAGGGCTTTGGTACATGGGAGACCACATCAAACATCTTTGTTACTTTGACAGTTGATAACTAGCAAATCGTTGAATCTACACTAACCAGACTTTCAATTCAGATTTCTGTTAAAATATCTTCTTTTATATGTCACAATATTATCCCTTGTACAGAAATAATAAAGGTAACGGACTTCAAAATGAAAATGTGTCACAATAATTAACGCAACCTTAGTTTCCTTGACAATAGTAGTGGTAGCCTACTCAGACTGTTCATAATAGCTTATATTTTAGAAATGGAGTATTCTCAGTGAAT